>SZVJ01000031.1:0-265825 GCA_029467805.1 Pleurotus eryngii var. eryngii | reverse complement strand
GGGTGGCCAAGAGATACATACCAATCATCGGTGATCCATATTTCCCATCTTTGACGACATCATTTTAAAACAACTTTGGGTCATCATCTGTCCTGGCTTTTTCTAGTGAATCACACTGGGTTCACCACAGCCTGACATTTCGGTCCATACACTTCTAACACAATCAAATATGACATGATTTTTTAGAGAGGTCTTGGTGATATAGTCTGTTTACAACATAAACAATAGCCTTCAACCGCTGGACCCAGAAAGTAGACAGGCTCACATCTGGTTGCACCTGAAAGAGATACGAACAGAGCATGGGTGTGTACGTGTTAATAAATTCCACTCCTCTAGCTTCTTCATGACAATTGCAACCATCATCATTGAATCTTAGTCTCCTGTTGTAATGCTCTAGGAAAAGCGGCTTTTGCATTTTCCTCCCCAGTTGTTGTCTCTGCAACCACGGTACCCATGGTTTCCTTGTTCTGTGATCCATCCTTGGTTCAAGTACCACCTCTCACAATCATGCACATTGGACTGCAAAATGATATCCAATCAACTTCCTGCTCATAGTCCTTCCCCCACTCTTTTTTTCCTTTTGCACAAACGGGCATTTTCAAATTGTGGTGCAGGCAGAAGAGGCAGAGTTTTTGGGGGCGGAGGTAGGGTAGATATGGGATCATACATAGCCATCTTTGTTTTCCTTCTGATCAACAGCAAACTTGCTATCAGATCCACCATGAACCTGTCATAAACTCACCGGCATGACAAGATTCCAAGCAATCTGGGATTTCTGTTCCAGAACACTGTTTGATTCATCAAACCTCCTCATTAGATTCCTTGGGCTCAGGCTCCTCGGATCCGATGCAGCATTCAATGAAGTGTCAGCCTTCCTGTTTGCTCAACAGTCCCAAAAATATGCTTCACATCTCCATATAATCCTGAGGACGATCCTTATCAAAGCCCTAGAATGTCAAGATAACTGTTTTCTAACCACTTAATTTGAAAAATCTAGCTCCAGCAACGGGATTTGATGTCAACCAGCTTTAAAAAACATTTAAAAAAAAACGCTCAATCAGGATGTTTTTATCCTGGTGAAAATTTGGTATCTTCTGTACCAGCAGATACACACACCATGGGGGGGGATGCTTTAACATCGACTGTGTATTGTATATCCTATAGGACTGCCAACCGTGATACATCCGGACCCACAGTTTGAGTGCGCATAGTATTTTTTGGATGTCACGAGCCATTTACAAACCTCCAGCAATGGTTGGGGTCAATGTCCTTCAATCAGTCAAAACACTGCCACGCTCCTCATCTGTGGCTGGTTTCAAAATCTCACCATTCTCATACGGTTGGATAAATCTGAAAAACCTTTGCTATTAAATTTCCAAGCACACCTTAGACGGTTCACTGTTGGTGCTCTTGAATGTTTCCTCCTTGCCTGCCATGAGAAATGCATTTTCGGTTTCTTCTGGAGCTCTCTCCCGTATCTGTTCATGGCTGAACCGCCGATGAAGGGAAATGCAGGATCCATTTTGAAACCGCTTATCGTGGTACAGCACATCAGCAACCACTGTTTTATGTTTGGTATGGTGACAGACCATTACTACAGTCGCCAATCCCCCAAGAACCATATGGAATAAAGAACCAAGGACATTTGAGGGTAAAGTTGGGGATTGTGCCACAATGATTGCGGCGGGGTCATTGGCTCTTCGACCGATATCTAAATAAAACCTTTCCAGATTTATTAACGTAATCTAAAGCAATAGATATTTTATTGCTTTAGTATCCATGTTTTTCATGTGTCGCGGACAGCCATGAAGTACAAATGGACAAGGCCCCTTCTCAGGGGCCATCTTCCTGACTCCTTGTCAAAAACTGCTGGGTAATCACTAGCCTTTGCAGGCTCGTTTGGCCGATATCTACACTACAACAGGGGGTGAATCGAATCATCACCTTTGTCATAACTCTGACATAAATTGGCATGGATCAATTACAACATCTTGATAGTCAGAATGGTTAAGTTATCAGCCATTCAAGCGCCACTCTGACCTTGTTTGCTGTTGCTCTCTTACAACAAAGGCGTGCGTTTGAAATCATCTGCAGTGGGTGATTTGGAACCCAGTAAATAGAACAACCAGGACACCCCTCTTCCAACTCTTCCAACTCTCCCTTGGATATAGGAAGACGGTCATATATCTTTTGTCCACTGGGACTCAAAGGATACAGCATTGGCAATCAAATCTTAAATCTTACTGCAACCCATTTGCTTACATACGGACAAAGCAACGTGCTGTAATCCTCACTCTTGGCCAATTAACAATTTCTCACATACATCTCGCAATCCTTGAAGCTCTTTTTTGGCACACTACCAAGGCCACAGGCCTTTGCACAGAGCATAGCGGGGGACTTTTCCCTCACGTGAACACAACACTCTTCTACACGGTGTTGCAGATAAAGTTAGTTGGTAAGTCAAGGACCGACCTGAAAAATTCTCGGATACCTTCTTTCTTTACTTTGATTGTCTCTCTACTCTGTTACCCCTGAGCATGAAGAACATGCAATGTTCTTTTCACCACGGATTTTAAAGGCACCTCCAGGTTTGTCATAAGCACAAGCTGTCCACAAAACTGCATACTGCACAAGCCGGCCTCTTGAAAAAAAATGCAGAAGGAACAAATTTAGCACAAGCGTCTTTTTATCACGCTTATGGTATAGTATTGCGGTTTGGAGGTGCTGGTGGGAAGGAGCTTGGGTATGTAACGTCAAGGTGGATGAATCGCAACAGTAGTAGATGAAAGTGATGTGGTCCCGGACTTCACGAAGTGGTCCTACAAGTTTGTATGTGAAAAACCATATGTCAACACAAGGGCAGGAGGCACAATGAAGGTGCGGTGCACATTACAATTATATATCTTTTGGACACTTTAGAGCTCCCCCCACAATCTTATGCCATGGCCTATGTGCATCTTCTTTCACGGCCCTCTTTTGCAGACATCATGTTCAAGACATAACAAAGCTCTGCTCGTACATGGAAAAATTTTTGAAGGAGACAATGACACCATACGATCTTCTAGTTCATCATCTGCAGCATATACAGCTACAAAGCGCACAAAACCCTAACATTCTGAACATCCACGCTCCGCATCCAAGACGGTCCCATCAACAATATATATGAACCCATTGAAACCATTTGTGTATAGGGGTGATGATGTACCTATACCCTCCTTTATACTTGTGTGCGGGGCAACGCGACCTCTTCGACTTTGACAAAGCAACTTTGACATGTATACATCACCATACAAAGTCAATTTGCCAACATCAAACAAGACACCCATATGAAGGGACAGGCGAGGCAACCACTGCCACACCCTAAACCAAAGAAAGCAGTTCACATAAAAGCGACGGCGATGATCCCGGAGGGCATTGGTTAGCACTGCTGTAAAAGAGCGGGAGATCTTTCAGCAGGGGTAAACAGTCACATTTTAATTATAACATACCTACGAAAGATACCAAGTCTTGTTTTGATAAACTAGTTTTAATAAGCCAGGAAGATGAGGAAGTACAATGATGGACGAGGAAAGGCAGGGTAAAGCAGTTCCGAAGATATTTCAACCGTGTGAACAATTCTGCCAAGGATACAGGAGTCGTCAAGGGAACACAAAGTGCATTCATGAAAGACGCAAAGCAATATTGATCTATTTTGTGTTCGACACGACAGGAGAAACTATAGAACGAGAACACGGAGAATTTCGAGCAGAGCAACGGACACAATGGACAAGCAATCTCAATCAGTTCAGTAGCCTCGCCTACACTCTCCTCGACCTCCTCTTCGACTTCTTCCTCCTCAACGTCCTCCTCAGCGTCCTCCTCCTCCACGTCCTCCCTCTTCATCACCCTCATCCTCATCAAGTACCCACTTCCCCTTTGCTACCCTCCGTCATCAACCTCCCTCGCTGGCTTCCGCAACTCCCTTGCCCTCATCGCCACTGTCTTCATCTTCCTCCCTCATCCTCCTCTAGCGCTTCGTCATCAACCATATGAGACAACCCAAATGGGCCTGTAGGATCTCGTCAGGCCCCAGGCGAAGGACCCGTATAGTTCTGCACGCAACGTGCTCGATGTACGATGGTGTGATCTGTCTGTTACTGGGACAGCAAGGACTCGTGCTTGGTCGGCGAGGAAGAGGACGGAGGGGGTGTCCCTGGCTGACACAATGGCCAAGGATAACCAGAACATGGCGTTGAGCGAGATTTGAAAGGGGTCGAGGGCAAGGTCGTCTGCCTTTGTCGCTTTGTCAATACGCCTGCGGTGAAATCCTATAAGAGCTACATAATATTCTTCTGTTTTGCAGCAGGAACATTGTTGTCCGTATAGGTGTTCAGATATCGAGGTAGACGGCCTTCAGCAAGGTCCGCAAGACATTCGGGCAGGCTTTCGGGATCCATCAGAAAGCCGCTGCGGTCCCTTCTTGTTCGTTTCGGCGCCATCATAGATTGGAACTGACAGAGTATGGGGTTAGTAATTGTCGACACAAGGCAGACAGAGGCATGTCAAATTTCTCACTGTCATCGGAATGCTCCTTGCAGGACGGATACCGAGTCTGTATGTGAGGTGCTCCGACTGGTACATGCTGCTCCATCATCCCGGCAGGCTGCGGGATACAAACCCACATCCACGTTGAGTGTTCTGGGTATTCCGGGACCCGCGAGGTGATGCTGAAGTGTGTGGCCAAGCGTTAGCAGCAGAGCCTATGACAAGGCAGGCACTTACCATACAAAGAAGAGGGGAGTTGAGTCGGATCGAGTGGTGAATTGGAGGGCAACCATTGGGACGATAGGCCAGCAACTTGTCTTTGCCAAATACGGTACCCCAATGGGCAGAGAAAACCTCCATATAGTCGTCAAATGGCCAGGCCTGAAGACGCTTGTGATTGCCCAATGCTGGCGACCCAGAATAAAACCGGAACAGTCTGAGCGAGGTCACATTCAGACACTGCGACTGGGAGCATGTAGACGACTGGGTAGTTCCGCAAGGGGGTATTGGCAAAGACGGCTTTAGAGTTGTCCACTATGATCAATCCTGGATCGATCAACAAAGGATTGGCATAAACGCCAAGTGAATCGAAGTGGACGGCATCATACAACGTGCTGAGACAGACATAGTCAGCACGGGCATGGTTAAAGCATGAACATCCAGTCCTTACACGCGCTGAACATCTGTCTTCAGGTGGGCCAGAGTGAACGACAAACTTGGTAAGGCATTCACCGAGTCATAGCGTGATACTATTTCGCAATGGCTAGAATGAATTGAAAGGAAACTCAGTCTTTGAGAACACACAAAAGGGAAGAGACACTTACTGTAGTTTGGACGCAAGTCCATTCCCCTCGATGTGAACGAGCAGTGGCTGGATGATGATGTCGAAACGCGAGACATCAATAACAAGCCTTTCAAATCGTGTCTCCGAGACAGTCTTGGAGACAGTCTTGGACGAGCCCCGTGCATGTGACAGATAGGCTGTGTCTTCATCATCACTTACCATCAACAACAGTTGTACGACGCTTCAGCCTGTATAACATAATAAGTAATAAGTATCAAAAGACAGTTTTGTATACAAGTGACAAGAACATACCGTTTTGTTATGCTAGGCGACGGAAGCAGGAGGTCTGCTTTGCCTGAGGCATCCCTAGATCCACCAATTGAGTCGATACGTCTAGAGGGTTTTCAATCAGTTACAATAATAAGAGACAAAAAACTAAGTTACGCACTTGCGCTTGTAGCTGGCGTTGCAGGGGTGGCATCGTCGTCATCCGATACAACCATGAGGGTTTGGCTTTCCTCAACTTAGTGGCGGGTGTTGGGGTTGTAGGACTTGACGACTTTGTGGCGACAGTCGGCTTCGCCTTTGAAGGTTGCCTCTTCTGCGTCTCACTTGGGGGAGGCATGGGGTCGAGTGGACCGGTTGGTGGTGCAGGATCCGTTGATGCTACCACTGTAGATCCAATTGAAGCAGTCGTTGATGGTGCTGCATCGCTAGGCCCAAGTTTCTTGACAGGACCCTTTGGTGGTGCCGGCTTCTTCTTTTTGGGTTGGTTTCTTCTTCGAGGTTGGTTTCTTTGCGACCACTGTGCCGTCAGTTGGTTCAACGCCGCTGCATGTATGGAGTGCCCTTAATGTAGGCTGACTACCCTCAGTACAATGGAACTAACTCACGTGCTTGTTTGTCTTGATGCCATGTCGGCAGCTTTCTGACTGGGCTTTCGGGTACGTGTAGACCTCGCAAAAAACCTCAGCACAGTAAGCATCAACCTGCAGATAGGCGAACTCACTTGGACTTTGGTATACTGGTGTTGCTTTTCATCATCGGACGTCCCAAAGACAAGCTTTGTGGGAAGAATCTTAGAGGGATCGCTTCGATAGGACCAATAATAAGCAGACTAGAATCAAACAGGAAGTGAAGGAGACCATGCCTGGCAGATACGGCAGGCGCCTTCAAAACTGGCAGCTTAGCTGCCGTTGCAGATAGCATGTCAGCCTCATTTGCTAGGGCCTTTGGTGGACGACTAATATACTAATATGGGAGAAATGTCAGATGCTTGAAATAATGAAGTATCTGGAGAGGAAGGAACTCACTTGAGTGGGCGGCTCATGATCTCAGGACGGAGGGTACGTGAGAAAGAGTACAGATCAAAGTTGACGAGTCAATAAGGGGAGGATAGCGTATGCTGGAAGCACGGTGGTACACCAAGGGTTTATAAAGAAAAAAGCATGCACCAAGGGGGCTTGGTCTTCTTCGACCCACTGAATCTAGGAATACTGTAGTTCCGAGGATGCGAGGGGTCCAAGGAGGCGTGTTGATCGTCGACCACCTGCTGGCCATCGCACCACGGCATAGAGATGAGAGAAGATGAGAGAAAGGCTGGAAGGTTGCTGCAGCACGACCTCGAGGCTGCAATTATACATTCTCTCAAGTAGCGAACAGAAGGGCAGGGCAGGATGGGCAAACAGCAAGGAATTTCAGAAGGCAAATTCAGCGTTCGCGCACATCATTGTTACCAAGGAGTCATGCGGCGCATGCAGCGGTGGCACAGATAAGGTGGATAAGGAGGACAGGTGAGATAAGAAACAAAATGTTAGGCAGGCCTACAGTCGAAACAAGTAAAAACAGTCGAAACAAGTAAAGGCTTGCATACCGACCACTCGATGATTCGATGATTTATCCTTTGCTTAAATCAGGCAACTTTTTGTGGACGTTGTTCTGTGCATCCCCTCCTTCTCCCTCGTCTCGTTTTGTCTCATATCGAACAATGGACATGTTCTACGAACATGCATTAGCGGGTAAGAGCATATCGAAGCGTAATCAGGGTCCCAATCAGCAACACTTACTTGATACATTAGCACAAACCCTCGACACTGCCATATTTGAAAGGTCCACCAGTGGTAATCTCCAGTGCTTCAACTTTTCTACTGCGGTGAGCCGTTCAGTCGATACATACTCAAAAAAATACTCACTGCTTCTTTAATCTTATCCAGGACGCCTCAGATAAGCTCTCGATTGTCAACCAAGGGAAGTTGGCGACACTGGTCAACAACACAGGCACGAGTGACATCGAGGAGGCGTCAGTTGGTTTACAAGGCATTGTTTGCCAAGTCTCTCTGCCACCTTTTGCAGAGCATATGGGGTGAGTGAAATACAAGCAAGCAACATGGATGGACGCTCACATGAAGTAGACACTCCCTTCGCAAGCTAGGTCAGCTTCGCCAGGGCATCTGTATTACAGGGCTTGCGTCACCAAACTTTGAAGCAATGTTAAACACTTGCGTCATACTCACAGTCTATTCAGCTGCTTCACCCCAGGGGGGAGGCTACGGTCTCCCGAGTTCTTCGACAGCAGGGAGTTCAAAGATAAGGAAGGGTGTGTGAGGGCGTATCCTACAATCAGCGCAGGCAACAGGTTCTTCACGCCAACTCGTTTAGCCACAGGCTTGCAGCCGGTGTCGATATCCAAGGAAGTGGACCCACACGGCTTACTGAAGGGTGCAGACAGCAAGCACCTCATCCACACCGACGACAATGAGGTGAAATACTACGTGATCTCTAGAAGGGAAGACAAAGTCAGGTATGTCGTCGCCAAGGTCTAGTGTTACACGCACGTCACCTAACTTCAACAGATATATTCCTACCTCACCTATCGTATTCCAGGTTGGAGACATTGTCGAGATCCAAGTGTCGATGGTGAGCTTCCCTGTGAGCAAGCAGCAAGGAGGTCATCCCATGAAGGCGACTGGAGCCAACCCAGAGCATACCGTGAAGCTAATCCTGCGAAGCGTCCTACTGCTTGATGGGCAACCTACCCTGGTGTGTCATGTTCTTGCACTATCTGGGGCCGTTGGGTTGGTCTAACACACCGGCATAGGACGCATTTGCTGCGCGCTCAAATGCAAGCCTGGCAGAACATGCAAACCCTCCCAGAACCAAGCGACGTAATGTATATGACGAAGTTGAAGGAGATCCCACAGAGAAGCGCCACCAAGGAATGGAGGTGTGATTCAGCATGGTACACACGGGAAGGGATGTATATGTAGAAGCTAGAGATTGTCAAACTTCGCGCTTTTTTGCTCCTTGCGTGCATACTTGCATAGATATACTGTCATCTCAAGCGATCAGTATGATAACCATGGTATATACTTTGAGAAAGACATACAAAGCACATCTTTGGTAGAGACGGTACGCTGCTGCAGGCTTCCACTATTGCCATCCGAACAAAAGGTCTGCAACGACAACTGCTTAAAAAGGAATATGTTCAAGCAAGAACAATCTTACATTTGGAGGTGAGGGCGATAAGTAGATGCCCCCCGTTTTTACATCCAACACCGGCAGGATGGCAAGACATCCAGAGGACGAAGTGTGAGTGTGTAAGAATAAGGTAAGTAGAGCCAGAGGCGCAGCGATGAGAAGAAAAAAAGACATGCACACATAAACAGCCACCCCCACACGTGACAGAGATATAGGGACACACACGTGAGGCTCACACATCACACATACAGGGACACCTCGAACGGCAACCATTGATAAAGAATAGAGACTAAGGCTAACGGCAACAACTACTATGTACAGCGGAGTACCATCGTCCCAAGTATTTTCAATAAGTACAGTACTAACGTCTGCGAGAGGGGCGGCGAGTGGTGTGATCAACTACTTCAACGACGCCATCATCCAGTGCCTCCTCAAACATCTCCTGAGCAAGGCGACGAGAGTGGACACTCTCAAAGACGGCACCTGGGACTCGGAGTACAAGAGGTGCAACGGTGGCAGTCCAGTTCGTGAAGACTCCCACCTGCCGTCCCCGAGTGACAACATAAAACGGTCCTGACGAACCAACAGGCGGCATGTGGTATCGGGGTGTAGATGGTGAACGGCTTCTACAATGGGATTAGAAGTGATGTGTGTTACGACGAATGGAATGGGTACCTGTAGCAAATGGAGGTTTCCATAGCTACTGCGCGTTGTCGGGGCTGCCTGAGCTGACGTTGAGGCGGAGGCCTGGTTTGACTGAGACGACATGCTATTGGCCAGCATGTTCAAAGTGACAGCCAGAGCACGAGACTCGTCTGGGGTCAGGGAGAGTGCAGACATGCGTGTTAAGACGGCTAGAGATGGTGGCAAGGGCAAGGTAAGTTATCAACAATGTAGGCAACGGGTGTGCTAGTACTCACCAGAGAGATCATTACTGCTCTCAGCGTTGCCAACATTCTTGGACTGAGTCATAGCGAGACAAGCACGAAAGTTCGAGGTTGGGGGGACGAGGCAGCCACAAGCGAGACAGCCACAAGGTGGGGTTAAGTAGAAGGATTTGGGAGAAAGGAGCAAACTGTCGACGAACATCTGTCAAAGAGAAGTGGTCAGATGCAAAAGGTTGATAGCGAACAACCCCACACTAGGCAGGTTGGATTCCACTTTGGGAGCGAAACCTCCCTACTGCCCTCATTAGGTTTACTAAGGTGAGCGGGCATATGAATGACGTGCCAGCTGCCTTACCCTCCAGTACCTTGTTCCCGTCAGCCACAACACCACATATTGCAAGACGAATCCCGGCCTAGAGGCACAACGAAACAAAATCAAAAGAGAACGAATATATCGAATACATTAGATATTGAAGATACTACAACGACTGAATGACGGAACGAACATAGGAGAGACAATATATGAAGGAGGGAAGGAAGGAAGGAAGGAGGGACAAAAGACAGACGAAACACGGAGGGGGAGAAGAGGCGCAAGCACGAACATGAGCACGGAGGGGACGCCACGCAAGGCAAACAGCCATAGAGACAGTGTGTACGGCAACGGCGACACACCCCAATGTCGAAGAAGAGAGTGGGAGTAGCGGGACTGTCGCTCTTCGTTCTAAGTTGTTTGTGGGTCATATGTTATCCGACCCTGGACACTAGATGGAATGTGGAGGTAAGTCAGAGTCAGTGAAGAAATGAGGGGAGAGGGACAGGGCAAACGTGATGTGACAGCGAGGAGAAGAGACGAGGCAGGCTTTGGAAAGAAAGATTGCGCACAACACAATGTGGAGGTGGTGAGGATAGGGCAGGTTAAGTGCTGCGTAAGTACGCTAGATCCGCAAGATCGATTGATACGATGTATGAGGTCAGTAGGTAGGTTGGGAGAATAAACGGGTTTGGCGCACCTGCTTAGTGCATTAGTGCAGATACCGAGAAATGCGAGGCCTAGGTAGGTACTGGACAGAGGTGTGTTGGCAAGGGCTCGCAGTGAAGCGACCTGGATACGTACGTCTTTGTTATCACCCCGTCTATTGGATGCTGACTTGCGCACATGTTGGTTGGTTCGTTGGGTGTGGGCCATTGATGTTACAGCTCGTCTATCAACCCCAACGAATTAGTACAGTTCAATAGAGACCCGAACCAATGGTACCACGCACTTCCACAGAATGGTCTACGAGTTTGAGTTCCTAGTCTGTCAGTGGGTGTCGTGTGTCTCACAGCCCCTCGATTCGCAGCGCGGTGCATTACAATCTCTTCAGGACCCAGCAACGACAACAGCCAACAGCGAGCCAGTGAACAAACTACGAGAGAAACTCGAAGACAGAGAAACAAGCGCGAAGATGCCAACGGGATCGTGAAAACCACGGAAAGAGGGTCAGGGGAGGAGAGGGGAGTAGGGAGAGGTTGGGACGAGGCGGGACAAAGTCGAACGAAAGAAGCGAACAAGCACCAAGAAATGAAAAACTACAGAAACGGAGAAAGGATCATCGCGAAGAACGAACGAACAACATGAACGAACACAACACAACACAACACGAACGAACACAACACCAGGGACCTACACAAACCAGACGGAATGCAACTACATCTACACGCTAAGCTAATCGCTAATCGTCCTCGATAGTACGTTGGTTGACATTCCGGGAGGCGGCGGCGGCACAACGGACGGCGGAACTATGTCATTCGTATGGGGATCGAACAGCTGGTGACGATCACAGAGATTGGTGTCATCCACTGCGAGAATCAGAATTGTGTACTCAAGTACTCACTTCCTGATCCACGGTGATTAGATTGGAAATGCTCAATAGAAAGCGGTGAGTCTGGGTGCGGGGGCGTGTGGGAGAGAGCTGTGTGTGAAGGCGTGGCGTGAGCGTAACAGGCATGTGACTCTTGAATATATGCATGCATTCTGAGATTCAATTTCCAGGAGCCACTCAACAGCTCCCTAAGCTAATCTAAGTATCTGAAGTTCAAGAAGAAGATGAATACATGAGCTGGATAATTTTATATCTTGTGGCCAACCACAGGTACAGACTGCATATGTAAATAAGTCAAGGTACCCCTATTTGTGCACGTGCATATGAACGCCCTAAGCGGAGTTGATCTCACTGTTTCAAACCAAACCAAGATAGCGATGTGACGATACACAGTAACCAGGCCCTTATAATTATTATCAGCTACGCAAAACACAACAAATACACTATCTCTCTCTCTTTAAGTCCGTCCCCCCTTGAACTCGCGCTCCGCACCCACGCATATGCAGTCCTGGTCAGTGTGAGTAATGCGGGCCGGAGACGATGAAAGGGAAATGCCAGGAAGGAAAACGACGGGTAAAAACAAAACGCAGTGAGAGAGCAACAAACGACATACCACCTACGAACGCGAACTCAGCCCAAACGCGATCTGTAGAGGTAGCAGTGTCAGTGTACGGCTGCGGGCAGAGGGAAAGGAACGGGACACGAACAACGGGAACTCCAACAAGCGAAGGGAAAACAAAACGAACAAGGAGGGAACAGGACGAAACGGACGACGAGGAAACCACTCGAACGCCAGGATGCCGCCGGTGGGTAAACGAGGGGAGGGACATACCTGCGTTGTGGGTGTAGTCGCACTCGTGGCAAGCTCACTCTCCCTGTCGTCACCCAAAGCCCCTTCTTCTCGCTCCTCCCACTCCCCACTCCTTCCCCTCCTACTCCCTCCGCTTTGTGTCACCCTCCCGCGTCTACAAGCCTGCAAATACCGACTCCTGTGCATAATTAGTATTGGTACACGGCGTCAAACACGAACGGAGATACCAACAAGAGACATGCGACGCGACTCACCCACACAAGATTCCATACTAGGAACGAACACCCCAATGCAGAAGAGGTGGTACATGGAGGGGAGAGGTCAGAACAGAGGAATTCAAGTAAAGTAAGTACCACATCAAGAGCCGAACAGAGACTCACGTACGTATCAGCACCTGGCCTGCCAAGATCGCGTGTCGACGACGCGTCTCTTATCGTCTCCTCCCCCCGCGACGCCAGCACATCTATAAGAGGATCTGTGAGCGCCAGCTGCCAGCGTAACACATCGAATGGGAGGGAATACGAACGCGAGCGGGGTGGAATGGAAGGAAGTGAACGAGAACAAATGAGAACAAGAAACAGATGACAACAGGACGAGAGCGCAAAGTCAGAACGCCGCCCTTGCCTGCTTTACATCCCCGTGACCGACTCCCACTGATCCCCCGTCCCGTATCTATTTCCGCAGTCGCATCGCCGTCGACTTCGGGGCGAGTTTAGCAGCAAGCGACTGCACACAAGGCCGGACGCTTGAATATCTGGACACAGCGCCGTCGACGCGTAGGACGGGCCTGCTGCGCGGGATAAACTGGGGGACGTTAGCTTTGGGTCTACTGGAAACAGCATGAGAGGGGAAGGGGAGGAGGAAGGGGACGGGAGCGAGAGTGGGGACTCACGGAGCATAGTGTAGCGCAAAGCCGGCGCGGGAGAGAGTGACCAGTACCTAGGTAGCGAGAGAGACGAGGGACGAAGGACGAGTGGGAGATCTAGGTTAGTACTGCGTCGAGTCGAGAGCGATAGCATAAGAACTTACGTGACTTACGTGGACGTTTGTGTGCGTACAGGTTTGCTGAGTGCGTGGGAGGGCTGCGGACGCCGGGGACGATTAGCGATCAGCGAGAGCGTGAAGGGGACGGAATACGGAACGGAAGGATGAACACTCCAAACAAGCTCGACACCGACGCCAACTCCCCGGGGACGCGATGTGATGCGCTGCGGCGATTGGGCGACGAGAGGAGAAGGGAGTGAGTAC
Source organism: Pleurotus eryngii var. eryngii (assembly GCA_029467805.1). NCBI lineage: Eukaryota > Fungi > Basidiomycota > Agaricomycetes > Agaricales > Pleurotaceae > Pleurotus > Pleurotus eryngii. Next base: position 252,232 of record SZVJ01000031.1, on the reverse strand, counting down.
GTTGGTTGGAATGTTCGAACGACTCAGTACTGACCAGTTCATTATTTCATAGTGCAGTGTGCCGGTGCCCGAGACGGCGTTGTGGACGCGGCGTGCCAGTGCCAGCGGAGGGCGGAGCGAGAGGGAGGAGGGAGGGAGTAGTACGCGGATGTGGGATGGGAGATGAAACGGAAGGAAGTGCAAGGGGACAAGAGGAAACGAAAGAAAACGAAAGGGGAGGAACGAACATACGACACACGACGAGGGGCTTGGCATTAATATTGACATTGGGAGCTTGCACGCGTTGAAGGTTGGTACCTGTTGGTACGCGGTCATATGCACGTGCACAATAGGAGTATCCCGGCTTATTTCACCTATACAATATGTAACTGTGGTCGGCCACAAGAAATGTAAATATCCAGCTCATGTATTGAACTACTCCTCGAACCTCAGATACTTAGATTAGCTTAGGGAGCAGTTGGGTGGCTCCTAGAAATTAAATCTCAAATGCGTGCAGTATATTCAAGAGTCACATGCCTTCTAGCCGCTCTCACGTGTACGCCTGCCCCTGCAAGGTGGACGACACGAGTGCGAGTTGAACAACGGAAGCTGTTGAAGGATTAGGGAGGGAAGCGGATGATACGGCTCAGGGAAGAAGAGAGGTCATGGGAGGAGGGAGGGCGTTGAACGGATGTTGGATGAACTGGAATTTGGAGAGGATGGAGGTGGCCCTACTTGAGTACGGAAGGTTGGGACTTAGATGGCCGCCTGCCGCCGCCTGCCGGTACACGGTCATATGCACGTGCACAATAGGGGTATCTAACATTATTTCACAAATACAGTCTGTACATGTGGTTGGCCACATGATATGAGAATATCCAGCTCAAGTATTCAACTACTTCTTCTCAAATACTTAGATTTGCTTAGGGAGCAGTTGAGCGGCTCCTAGAAATTAATTCTCAAATGCGTGTGGTATATTCAAGAGTCACATGCCTTATAATTCAGTGGCCGCTCTCACGTGTACGCCTGCCTTCAACACACTCCTCTCCTCCACATCCCCAAACTCAGACTCGCCGCTTGCTATCGAGCATTTCCGATCCAAATGTCCAAATGTTACCTGATTCGATTTCGCGCCATCCCACTGTGGATCACAATGTGAGTACAAGATCTAGAGTTTCGCAGTGGATGACACTAATCTCTGTGATCGTCGCCAGCTGTTTCAGCAGCATCTCGCCTATATGATGTCCCTTGCTCTCTTCCCAGCCCTCGTGTTCTTGAACCCGATATACCGCATCGAGGGTGCATATGAATGTGGCGCCTGAAGGATGAATCGAACAAGAAGTCATGAAATGCCTGAGCGGCTGTATCGAGATCGAGGTACGTGTCTGGTAAGGGCCATTTCGCGTTCGCGGGGATCCCACAGGCATAGGTCGGCGTGGCGAGGGCACTCTCTCTTACCTCAGACCAGATCTGTGCACTCCGTGTCGACCCCTCAGGAAATTTACTCTGAGTGGCGGACTTACCAATCTTCTTTGTGTTAGACTGGCGAGTCCATCGAGCCGAATCCATGCCGGATTATTCGTCTCTTTTCTCCGTTGTCCTACCATCTCCAACGACACCCACCATCACCTCCACCGAACGTCATATACGAGCCAGCCGTATCACCCTCAATCCCTCGCAACTCCACGGATCCATCCCTACTCCCCCTCTCCGCCGTCTCTCCCAACCTGAGTCCACGTGCCCGAATCTCCTCAGATTCCCCAGATCCCGGAAAACGGAACATCCACCCAGAAAAGCACAAGCTCGCGCGCGAAGATGAAAATAAACGAAGGAGTCTTCGACGATGGATAACCACGGCGCGCAGAGAAACCGTCTCATGCGCCGATACTAGGCGCATCGGCGTTCTCTCTCCTAGATCGGGTCTTTGAAGCAAGCGGAGGACGCTACATCGAACACGAAAAACGAGTCAGTGAAAGGAACGGGACGCGCGCGACACCAGCGAGCGCAAAGCAAGCAAGGGGAGGGCGCGAAGGGTGAAGACGCGAAGGCGCAGGAAGCGCAGCACGAGGGCCTGTATGCACGAACACGCGCGGAACGAACACGCGCAGAATGAACGCAGAATGGATCAGGTACGCACGTACCTTCGTCTAACACAGGTATTGTTCGAACGGTCAGAGGTGTGCGTGTGCACGAGCTGCTGGCTAGCTCTTCTGTGTGTAAACGCTAAACCCAGACGTCCCACCCAGCCGCAAACTTCAAGCCTCACATATAACCGAATATGGGTCTAGGTGCGTGTATACAAACCCATTCGCATGGCTAACGTTCATATCTGTTCATCTGTTTATCGTCAGTGCTACGCCCGCTTGCCCACCGTCCACTGCGACAATTCACGCGCGAAGCTTCAGCGCCAGGCCTGCCGTGATCGAGCGCAATGCCGCCTTGTCTCCACCTGCCTGCCTGCCTGCCTCAAGACACTGTCACACGAAGAACCAACGCCGGGAGAGCTTCAGCTTAAAAATAACGAGCGATGTGGGTCATGGATGACATGTAGTCAGGAACTGTATCTGAGAACCAGCGATATGTATCAGATATATGACCTTTAGAAAAGGACAGAATACGACAGTCAAATTGAATTGCGCTCAAATACAAAACATTGAATAACATTTATCGCCATTCAACCCATATCTATTGAGCCCACACCACCAAGATATGCTGCACCACTTCTCAATTGTCGGGCCTCTCTTGAACCTCGATACCCGCTGCCGCAATTTTCATATCGGTGCATACGCGGCGCCGCTTGGCTGGACGGTCTACTGCCTGGGCAGACATTGATGCAGTGACATGATTTGTGCTGACCTTGCGTTTCTTCTTTGGAACCTTGGATGTGATACTATTCCCTTTATGCTCCTGCTGCTCTTTGAGGTTGAGAGACTTCTGGGCAGCCTTTCTCTTTTCAGGGTCTTCACGTAGATGGACAGCGTGTCTCATGGCTATATAGCGCGGCACAAGAGGGTCAGTCCGGCAGATGAGACGCCTGCACAGAGATCCAGCATGTTGGTCATTAGAATACAGTCAGTAGCAAGACAAGAGCTGATGTGACGTACTTGCGATGGTAGATGTACCCGATGCCGTCGAAGTCCAAAGGACCAACAGCGTACTGATTTGTGTAGTTGACAATGTAGTCAAATGTTTTGACTTTCTTGGCCGATTCGGGGATCCTCCTGAAGTAGGTTCGTTTAGCTAGTGGTGTTCTAGAACAAAACAGCAAGGATCAACATGCGGAAGCGAGAAACAGGCATAGAGTGATACTCACCTTTCATGAAACGTCAGACACGAGTCAATCCTTACGACAGACCAGACATCCTTCTTGCCGCCGACGTAAACGCATGTATTCCTCCATGCCGATACAAGTTCCACCAAGCTGTCGATGAAGACACCACCATTCAGATATGCACCAGATATTGCATAGTGCTCTGCCACCACTTTGCTGTCCGACACCATGTTAGCATGGAGATAGGTAGTCCATGGAGCGAAGGTGACATCGAGAAGGAGATTGCGAGGCAACAGTTCACCACTGGGGCTCTTGGGACGGACCCTCACAGGAAGGTGAGACTTGAAATAGGCCCATAGCGCATTGTCGCTGTCAAGCCACACTTTACCACCCATCTGCTCCCAAACACCCTTGGAGAAAATCAATGCCCCAAGATTGTGAGGTTTTGACAGACCCAGCCTAAGATATGTCGGTTCAAATGGGTCAAAATACCCAGTGTAACGTCTACGATTCAAGTGATCAGTAGAGGCGATCAAATCCTGGCGAGTGGTGTAAGTATCATAGTATCATATTTCTTTGAGTACCAAGTGTAAGTGTGACGCACATTTAGTTCGATATACTGGTCTCTCAGCCGGACAGGCATGCATGTCCTGGACTTGGCATAGACATGAAGCCTGCGAGCATACCGTGAACGATGCTCGTTTTTTATAGCCAACGAGTAGCCACCACCGAGGTATGGACGAATGTATTTCCTTTCATGCAAGAATAAGCACAAACAGAATGAAAAAAGAGGAGAAATTTATAATATTCTACCAGATGTTCATATGCGCCTCCGCAGCATAAGAATAGTACGCCTCCATGAGCCTAGCGAATCTTGAAGGGTTGTCGAATACCTCTCCCTCAGTCAAATCCGGTGCCAATCCTGCTCAAGAGCATGAGAAGCAGGAACAGAATATGAAAGAGAACTTACCAGCCATATAGAAGAGTTCACTGGCTGTATACACCCCAACACCAGGAAATATGGTGTTCGCTACACGAATTACCTTCATCGCAAGATTGGCAGAGGAGTACCGGTCAAGACGTCTCCTGCCTCGGCGCTTGGTGGCCCACTGAGCGACTCGCTTAAGCTCCTTCTCGAAGTCGGAGTAAATGTTATAAGGGAGGATTCCAAGGCCGTCCTGTGTAGACCGATATGTGACCTGGATGGATGAACACTTCATGCACCAGATTCAGATCAGCAGAACACTTACGGAAAACAGCAAGTCTAGAGACTGAAATGCAAGAACATATCTTGTGGCCTGGAACCCATCCTCTGGCATACGCACAGTGAAACCTAGTCCAAGGGCCAGTTTGGACCGGAGCTAATCAAATGGGCAAATGAGATTAATACAAGAAAACTTTTAATAAGGAGCCTACGTCTTTTGGAACGGTGCAAATACGGTCGAACTCATCACCCGTATAAACTTGACATACCATATGGGTAAGCATTTGCACCTAATCAAATAGTGAAATAGCGATACAGATTAGGACCTGAGCGATGATGAACAATTCTAAAAAGTACTCACACGCATCCAGAACTCCTGGGGGGATGGTAGCTCAATCATAAAGCGTAAGATCATGTTCCTAGGGTGGAACTGGACATCCAGAAGTCTGGGCCGACTTTCTCGCAGCGTTGGCACCGGTGGATAAATGAGTGTTTGATTGTTGGTTTTGCCTCGACGGAGTTTGAAGGATGGTTCTACCTTCAGAGCGAGAGCCGCAGGCGCCTCCAGAGGGATTTGGAAAGAATCCTTGGCACGTACATCTGGTACAGCAAACTTCCTGTCGTCCTCGGGGATAGTCGTATCCACATGCAAGGTTCTCCAGATTGGGTTCTTGCCAGAGAGCTTTTGCATGTCGTCAAGCCAATGCTTGACCACAAGATAGGACGACAGCAGTTCGACATACTCTGGCATAGCAACTGTAACCGGAGGAAGAGACGCGGAACGACAATAATAGATAGAAGCAAACGAAGAAACAAAGAAATGAAGAAGCGAAGAATTCCTTTCCTAAGAAGCCCGACGAATTGACGGCCGTGAGAAATCAAAGAAGCGCCGGCGAATAAACAAATCCCCACCCGTTTAATTAGGCGCCCGGATTCAAACCCGGATAAAAACGAGTCCTTCATTTCATTTCGGACCCGTAATATCTTGCCATGGAACAAGTTGATTCCGGCCATGCGGCCATCCCGAACCACCCCGCCGCGAATGTTGAGCAGGATGCAACGAATTCGCAGATAATTTTTTGATTGTGATGTTATTAATAGATATAAAACCATGCTGAAGGCGCGAACATCGAGGCGCAGCTTCTGAGAACCAGAACCGCCGACTCGGAAGCTCTGCCAAAGTTTTATGATGCTTTCAAGTAGCCGATATCAGAGAAACCACTCAGGTTGATTCCTTCCAAGTTGTGGGGAACCTCGACCTTCTTCAGCTCCGTATAGAATACCCACGCCGAGTCTCCGAATTCGAACCCACTCGCCAATCAATCATACGCCCCAACGGGCGAACATCGACAGTCAGAAGAGAATAAGGAGGTACGTACGTACGCCGACCATATCTTCGGCTTATTGATGTTTAATGAAGTATGGAAATTTCGACTGGTTTCCGTTAGGCTTACGTCTATGCGCGCGAAGGTGGCGCAAGCCATCAACGTATGATGATACATATCATCCACTTCAAGTCATGTGTGCACCGCGGGCGGCCAATCGGTGACCCACCTCTCAAATCGCGCCACTGGCCATGCACTCGAAGACACGACTCCGGACCCCGACGTTTCACTCGAACAGTACTAATGTCCTTAAGTGGATAGTAGGTCCAACCGTGATCCACTCACTGCTCCGCTCGTCATAAAGCGTCTGTTGAAATTGATACGGAATCACAGACCTTTTTGTACGGTTCCGAAATTTATTCGCAAGTTGTCCGCGGAGAGGGTGCGCGTGTATGTGTTGAAGCTACTCGTCCTGAATTTCACCCTTCTGAACCAGTGCCGTGGCTCTGGAGGAAGTTTTGTCGGAGAGACCTGCGTAACGTTGCGAGGCCTTGTACCCAGTTACATGTCTATGCACAGCTGGAGAACATGCCTTTTAGGTACCTGCGCTTTCCCACATAGCGGAGTTACAATGTACCAATAAACACATCAAAGCGGAGTTATACATTGTATTGATAGGAACAGTCCGCGCGGAGCCCAGCGGAAATTGCCCAATATGGTAAGTCTACAATGTATGCAATAACAACCATCCGCGCGGAGCAGCTCGCACATCGGAAGGGCCGAGGGATTGACCGGCAATGCAGCAGAATGCTGTGGAACGGTTAGTGAGGTGGCTAGGTTGTTTCCAATCATTCCTATACAGGCACAATGAGGCAGCAGGGATAAAATGTCAGCAAATCGGTCCAACATCGGACTACCGATGTAGGCCGATTCTTTGCCATTGCGGCTGATGGTTTCAGCTAGCATGTAGCCGAGACCTACTGGGATTCTGTATATGATGCATCAGTAAAGAAGTCGGCCCAAATAAGCAAAGAATCGGTACATCCGACGTCCGGTGCAGGCCGATGTTTTGGGATACAGGCCGATGTTTTCAGGTAGTAGGTAGTGTGCATGTACTGTATTGTTATACATCATGATACCCAGACCAAAGCAGCGGCCCATGTAGGCAAAGCATCACCACATCGGCTGTACGATGCAGGCCGAGGATTTGCAAAACAGACCGACGTTCTCTACTGGTAGGTAGCTGGCACATTCTTTCATGTAGTACATGATGCCAAGACCAAAGCAGTGGCTCATGTAGGCAAAGCATCGACACATCGGCTGTATGACGCAGGCCGAGGATTTGCGAAACAGACCGAAACTCTTAGCAGGTGAGTAGCTCACATGTTCACGGATGAAGTGCATGATACTGAGACCAAAGCACCAGCCCACGTAGGCAAAGCGTTGCCACATCGGCTGTACGACGCAGGCCGAGGATTTGTGAAACAGGCCGACGGTCTCAGCCGGTGGGTAGCGGGTATGTCCGAGTTTTGAAAATGTCGGCACATCCAATATTAGGTGCAGGCCAACATTCTGTAAAACAGGCCGACACTTTCAGCTGGTGAGTAGCCAGCATGTTCTATGATAATACAAAGTCCAAAACCTCGGCACCTTGGATGTGCAGTACAGGCCGATGTTTGCTGAAATAAGCTGAGGCTTACAGCCGGTGAGTAGCTGGCACATCCAATTGCATAGTATTTACTACAAAAGTTAGCCAGCATGACATAGGTTATAATATGAAGTCCAAAACCTCGGCACCTCTGACTTCTGGAGAGGCCGACATTTTCCGAAATGGGCCGACGCTTTCAGCTGGTGAGCAGCAGGTGTGTACTGTATTGCTTTACATGATGCTCAGACCAAAGCACACGCAGATTTAACGAAGGCAATGCCACATTGGACGTCCGGTGCAGGCCGAGGGCTTGCGAAACAAGCCGAAGCTTTCAGCCGATGAGTGGCCAACATGTTTTATGATATAGCATACAATCCCAAGTCACAAACGTCGCCACATCAGATGTCCAGTGCAGGCCGACGCTCTCAGCCGGTAAGTAGTGGGAATGTGCCAGATTGCTACATGTAATAATACCCAGGGGAAGGCACCTGCGGATCTAGCCAGAACGTCTGCACATCGGATGTCGGGTGCAGACCGACGTTTTGCGAAACAAGCCGACGGTCTGGGCCGGTGAGTATCAGGTATGTCCAATTGTTAAGTACACAATAGCAAGTCCAAAATTGTCAGCCAGTGAGTAGCAGGCATGTAGTATGATATATTATACAATAGAGCACATTAGCTACTACATCAAGTACTGCCGGCCCGACCTGAGTGCCGTCGGATTGTCTCATTGATTAACCGATGACATCGCGCCATCATTGCCTTGAGTTGCTCGACCTCAGCCATCTCCGCCTGAACTTGCGCCATCTTTTGAAGATAGAGCTGGTGGGCAGCATCCTTGTAGGATATGCCCCACCGCTCCTGTGCTGCCTTGATTGATGCATGCAGCTCCGTGACTTGTGCCTTTGTGAGAAACTAATAATCATTGTTAGTGGCTGTTGTCTGTCGGTACACCGATGTCATACCGGGTTTGCCGGCACCTGGATATCGTGTTCGCCAATGAAGGATGTATCCCCGTGAACCGGGGGAAGCTACACCTCAATGAATTGAGTCAAACTGTCTTTCCCATCCACCGCTAACACCACGTACCTCGTCATCGTTTGTTGTGTCCACTTCCATTGCAGCCTTGATCTTCTCCTTCTCATATTCATATTTGATAAGGTCAAGGAGGGCCCATGGAACCTCCATCCTTTCATTTGTACTTTCGTCTTGTAGGGTGAATGTTGATTGGGCTCGGACAGTGCTGTTGTTGTTCTGCATATTGGTGGTAGTGGTGGTCGATGAAGGGCCAATAAGGATTCGGCTGATCATCAATATCATGTGACTGTGAGTGAAGTGATCTTGTGATCCGCAAATGGTTCATCTGTCACGTCAGCAACTTTTCTTGAACAACTTCACTTCGCACCACCAGCACGCTCAGCCAACTCCTCCCCTCAGCAATCTAAATCTCAAACAATGTCCGCCACCATCGCATACGATATCTCCTCGCAACAGGCTGTCACCGCCACATTCACCGAGCTGCAGCAGCAGCTGCTTGCCCAGGTCGCTGCTGGCACGGGTTTGACATGGTTCATGGACAACAGAAAGGAAATGGTAAGTGTATTTTCTGTGGCACCTGCATGACTGACAGAGCGACCACCATCATTACAGTACGCGTTCGCGAAAAGGGCATCGAACCAGAAATTCAAACAGGAGATAGAAGCCAAGTGGCTGATCACGCGGACGCTAAGCGCGTTGAAGGAGAAGACGGACGACTTGGTAAGGGAGTTTTTTGAAAACCCACGCACGAAGACGGCCTGCACCGTTGCCGAGGCCGCCCAGGAGCTACGGAAGCGGCAGAAGTCAGAAGGTGGGCGGGCTGATCAGTCCGGCGCGGATAGCAGAAAGGAAGGAGAGCGGGTAGCCGAGGCTGAGGACGCGATGGAGGTGGATGGCACTGGGCCATCGGGGGTGCCGAAGGCAGCAGCGCCCAAGGAGAAAGTGCCGACCGCTCTGAAGCGACGCGACGTGGAGGATCATGAGGGGCGAAAAGTGGTTCGGGGACACGGTGGGGTGCAGTCAAAGCTGAGGGGGCTGCGATGATCGCCGACAGTCGATGAAGATGAGATGAAGATCATTAAAAAGGAGGAATTCGATGCCCTCATCCGACCGAGGATCGAGACGTTGGATGAGGCGATGAGGCGACGGATGGAGAAGGGCAAGGGGAAGGCTACGGATGAGATAACGGTGTGTAAGATGGTTGCACCAAAGAAGCGTGCCACCGCCAAGTCGAAGTCGATGGTCGGTTCGGAGACTGATGAGGCGGGCGAAGGTGGGCGACCAGTAGCTGGCCCAAGCAAGGTAAGTGGAGCACATATAACCAACCGGCTATGACGCTGACTGAGCAGCAGCCCCGCCGACGGCGTGAGCCCTCGAGCGATGAGGGCGAGGAGTTCCCGGAGCCGAGCGATGACGACGAAGAAAGCGAGTCCGGCAAACGACGGAATCCTCGTCGGCAGGCGAAACCCAGAAAGGGTTCGATGGCCCTGCCGAAGGTCGAGATAGTCAAGCGAAACATGCGTGGAACGACCCGGTTGCCGTCGCTTGGGCCGACCAACGGTGAGTTTGAACCAGGATGTCGCCGGTGCATGAAGGCGGACGTCCCATGTCAGCGCCTGGCGAGGAACCCGGTTGGCTCGTGCCAAAGGTGCCGACAAAAGAAGGTGCGGTGTGAGCGAATGCGGGAGCTCGACGACTCCAACAGCCTCATCTCGCAAATGCGCAGACAGAGGGAGGAGGTCGCATCGGTGCCGGCCGAGTGGCAAGCGTTCATGCAGGAGACAAATCGGCGGATGGACGACATGGCCCGACAAATAGGCGAGTTGGGCCGAGAGGTAAACAAGAGGTTGGAGTCGAACTCCAACAAGTTAGACAGTGTGGATCGGGGACTCAAGCTGGTCCTCGACATGCTCGGTCGAAACGGCTTGGCCGACGCGGAAGGCTCGGTCGAACAAAGGAGCGAGCCGGCGTATCGGGCAGCAGGCTCAACAGACAAGAGAACACTGGTCGGTGAATGGGCACAACGCCATTCCAATACACCCATCGCCCCCATTGTCGCAGAGCCTGCAGAGCCTGCCCCCCCAGCACCCGCATCGCTTCCTCCGCCGCTCCCCGACATGCCCCCACCCACACCCACCATTGCGCCTCCCTGCACCCCTCCGCTGGCATTGCATCGTCCATTATCCCCGTCGCAAGCCTCCACATCCCCTTCCACGCCGCCACCACAGTCACCGTCCCCGACACATTCACCGTCATTGGCGCACGATTTGCCGACCACCCCTTTGCCTCCCGCTCCCTTGCAGGCACGAGCTGCCAGCGAGGATGTCAACATGGACCTCGCCTCGTCGCCTGCTGCTGCGGCACCGATTATCACTGTGCAAGAGCTGACTCCACATGGGAACACCGCCCTTGCAAACCTAAGCCACGCGCTTGCTCAGCTGCAAGTACCTCCCCTGCGGATGACAAGAGCACGGTCAGCAACACCGACAGACACCCTTCATCGGTCAACTCGCTCGACGTCTCGGACACCCGCACCTGATGATAGCAAGGCCGCGAAGCGAAAGGCTACAGGAAGTGCCTTGACCAAGACAAAGAGATTGAAGAAGTAAAATACAAACTTTATTTTAATATCATTTTTTCTTAGTTTTAATATAATAAGTTTGTTATTGTAATATAATACATTTTGTTGACTTCGAATTCACATGAGAGAGATTATTGATTAAGAGCGCGACTCGACTTCTTGGACTGCCGCTTGCTGCCCTCGGCTGCCTGATACCGCTCCGCATTGTGTGCAAGCCTCTCTTCCTCTGTCACTCTCTTCCTTGCGGTTGCACTCAGCTGGGTCGTAAGTGTATTTGTATGCTGCGCAGTGTTGATCGCACGCGCCTCGGACCGATCTGTAACTCGGCCGGCTGGGTTTGAATGTTCTGGTGGAGATTGTAGCTCTGGATTATTTGTTTCTTCTGTGGCTGGGCGTTGAAGTCTGCGAGGCTTCGGTCAAATAGCAATCGGCTCAGAGGCGAGTGATGCCAATACATCAGCTTTTGCTCCCTTCAATCGTTTTTTGCCAGGCTTTGTCTTTCCTCCTTTCTTAATCTTCCTTGGAGGAGACGCAGGTGTGGGTGGGGGAGATTCGCTTTGCATCGGGATGCTCGGTGCGGGCGATCCTGAATGAGTCCCATTGTCACTGATAATTACATGCCTGGACGTGCGAGATAATCACACCCTTCCAGGTGGTGGCACATTGGGTAGCATGTCGCTCGCCTCGCTTCCCGCACGGACAGACCGATCACCCGTCGATGGTTGTGCTGGACTACTACTGTTTACAACCATCGTTGACTGATCACTTGTAATGATCTTCGTTGCCTTGAGCTTCCATTGGATAGGTGCCGGGGTTGTGACCGGTCGAGTGCGTACCGACCGGTCGGCACTGTACCTTGCTGGCATCATCTGCTTCTCCTTTGTGTTGTAATACGCCCTGAACTTGAACGGTCGTTCTGTCTCCTGCTTAGCAAGCAGTATGTCGTACCACTCGTTTGCCAGTTCCGCCACCATGTTATGTGGTTGCCCAAACTTGAACATCGGGGCAGTCGGCAGATAGTCGGCTGCGACCGCTTCTTCACAATGCTGACTTAGCACTGTCCATGGCACCTTCGTGTCATGTTGGCCTGAAGCGAGGACTATCGGCAGCATCGGTGTCAGCTGCGAATTGCTAAAGATGTTCCTACTCACAGTAATGGGCATTGAGAAAGAGTCACAGTGTTTGCTTGACAATTTTTGAATGTACAGGCACATTGCCGACGAAACACGATGGTAGTATCGGTGTACCGTCGGCATTTTTGGACAGTTGGATTTGGCTGTCCAACGTGTCGACTGGAATATCGTTGTCCACAGCGGTCGGATCATCTGCCTTTCCAAACCTCTTTTTGTTCAGCGCCACCACTTGTTGTGTAAAGTGGTACCAGACTTGGTCCTCGAGTTGCTTGTCTTTGATTAAATTGTTTTTAAAGATAAGCCGACCTGCGTCTGCACTAGCCGAAGGTTAGATTAGCGTTGAAGCGATGGGATCTGAAACACAGTACCTAGTGAACTTCGGGTTTCCTTCGGGGTCCAAGAACACGGCGATACTGTATGTGAGCATTCCAAACCTCTTGAACATGTCGCGGCAATTTGCATCCAATGCCTTGAGTGCTCCGAGCATCGCATATCTATTCAAAGTCAATGCCGGTCATTCCGTGGTCAATGCCGTCGGTCGCTTACTGTCGTCGCACTGGCTCAGAATTCCTTTCCGCCTGGAGCTTTGCTATCTCTTCCTTCACTGCATCGCGTTCCAATGGTTCCATGGCAAAGTAAATCTGCCGCATCGCCATGCTTCGGTATCCGAGCGAATTTCGCTTTGTGGCCGCTGTTCGTATCCTGGCCTCAACATCCACCCAGTCTGGTTCCTCCCCTTGCGCCATCTCACCAATGTTTTCGGTCAGCGAACGACCCCCCGCGTAAGCCGATCTCGCCTTTTCTAATTCACCAGGCACGGCGGCCTCCAAGTATTGATTAGCATACTCTTCAATGCGCTCCTTGTAAGCGTCCATTCTTGGTAGTACCGTTCGGTAGCCAATGCGGAGCAGCCGACCACCATCTTCGGTGACCTTTTTGCGATGTCTTTTGGCCCGCCAGTTGTTTCTAACCCATACAAGGAGTTCCTAGTGTGCAAGGGGTGAGATTTAGATACCCATCTGATTGACGATAACCATGACATTCACCCCCTCCCTCTGTTTTTTCTCTTCTGGACTGAAACCCTTCTTCTTCTCCACATCTGTCTTCATTTGTGTAATCCAGTAATTAAACAGTTCTGCAGCTGCAACAGCAAAGGCTGTCTTGCGCTCTGAGGTTGTCTTCGCAGCGAGGTAGCCTGGCTTCCACAATTTCAGAACTGCTCTCTCCCCTTGATTGTATTTTGCTAGTTGCATGACTGTTGCCATTGTGAAAGTGGGTGAAAGTCAGGGTGATGAATACCCACACTTCCCATATTTATACATGCGTTCAAAGTGAGGGACATCATGGGACCATGCCCTGACCGCGAGGTGTGCCACCATGCATCGCAGCTGTCACTTATTACACGTGTGAATGTTACAAGAAGGTTGCTTGCTCCCCAACAACAGTATGCCTCCCAGAAAGCGACAATGAGTGTTGGATCTCGACCATCCGAGGCTTTCTCAGTCCACTTGGGCAACAACTCAATTCAAGACCGATTCTGTTGATGGCACTGAGCATGAATACACCGCTTATGATCATGTCCCACACCAGGATAGTGGAATTCGGTTTGCCACAAATGCACCGACTGTTGTCCCCGACAGGACCACACCAATGGTACTTGACCAGGAATACACGGAGGATGAACAAATCACAGTATCTGCTGCGTCGAAGACAAAGGTGAGCATATTAATTCATGCACTATTGCCAAAGCTAGACAAAGAGAATTGCAATAGAGCCAACGAGACTATTTGGAGGAATTTGTCGCGCGTGCCGGCATTGTGATGAATGCTTTGATGGAGCATGAGGCCTTGATTAGCACGCGCTGTGAATGCAAGCGCAGAAGAGCAAGTTGGCAATGCAAGGAATGTCACCAGAGAACAATGTTTTGTCGCGAATGTATGCGGAATGCACACCTAGAAATGCCCTTTCATCGGATCCAGAAATGGACTGGTCAATACTTTCGTCCAGGTAGCCTCTGGGAGGTCGGCGTGTGTGTGATCGTCGATCACGGTAACACCGATCGGCGATGCGAATGGCTGAAGCACAAAGCGGACAAACAAATAAGGTTGCAAGCCACATGCGATAGTCAGGATGAAGGGGAGGATGAAGTTGAAGAAGTGGAAGATACATACCGAGACCGGCAAGCGGACGCTGACATTACCGTCGAGCAGCGCGATGGTGGGGTGGAGGAGCGTTTTGACATTGATGAAATCATTGAAGAGCTTGAGAAAGAGGAAGCCAGGCATGCACACGGTGGAGAAGAGGACCTGGATGGTGCTGACGAGGAGGACGAGGGGAAGGCCGGTCTTCCCGAGGCGCCGATTGACCACCCAATCGCTCCCAGTATGGATCCTGACCAAAATCCATATGTTTTATTCGTGCACACAAATGGTCTTCACTCGTTGCCATACATACAATGTGGATGTGGGGGCCCACAAGAGAGGATCGCTGGTGCCGTACGGATGCGACTGATGCCGGCAAGCTTCACCATATTCAAGACTATGTTCACCTTTGACGTTCTGGAGGACTTCCACTTGGCCAATCTGGAGTGTAAGACATCGGCATACCAATACTATCAGCTACTAAGGCGAAAGACTGAGCCCTTGGCACCTCAGGTAGTCGTTGAGCGATATGCGGAACTCCGGCGCTTGTCTCGATGCTGGCGATGGCTGAAGAAGAAACTGAAATGGGGTGGTCGGAACAAGATGCGAGAGAGCGATGGCAACACCATCGGCGAAGTTCACACAGCCGAGCTTGCGCTGTTTTGTCCATGTTGTCCGCAACCAGGTGTGAACCTGCCTGACAACTGGAAAGAAGATCAGAACAAGTGCGTAATGTGGTTAGTTTCAGAATCCTGATTGCTCAGATTGTTGCGTAGGTGGGTGTACCGCCGAACGCTCATGGCCGACGGAAACTTCAAGGCTGACCATATCCGACAATCCACCGGAGACAAGGATGTATGGCTATCACCTGGGTCAAGCATGTTACCACATCGTGAAGAGTATACCGAGTTTTTGCAGGCAGCAGAGAATATCAAGACGGTGTGTAGCGGCTTGACCGCGGCAGAAACCATGACTAACCGAGAGACAGAAAGTGCCTTGCGAGAACAGCTTTCGAGCAATAGAGAACACTCTCCTGTATGCCAAAACATGTGATATCAATGGCATTGTGGTGATCACCTGCCCACGGCACGGATGCTTCGCCCCGGGCAGTGTCGCTGACCTCTACAGAGGCGAACAGCAGAAAAATGTCGACTGGGTGTTACTCCAGTCACTAAAGTACTCCAACATGGATCCAGAGCAGGGGCTTCTATTCTTCTATGACATTGCCTGTCAATACAGTGTCCATTTCCAGAGGTGGATTGGCCACCGGCTCCCCGTCGGCCTTGACACGGACTTTGCGATAGGCCAATTCCATGTCCATGGGCACAAAGAAAAGTGCCTGTTTCGCTTCTCGTCTATGTTCATCCCACAATCCGGAGTCGTCATAGGCGAGATTTTGGAATCGCTATGGGCGAATCTCAATGCAGTGACACCGGCAATGAGGACGGCCACACTCGCTCACCGAGCGGAAATGTTGGACGACCATATCTGTGATTCGAACCACAAGAAAGCATTGAACATCGGTGTGCTCCATTTGCTGTGTCCTATGAATAAACAGATTGACTCCAGATTCAGTCAGAATGCTTTGTAAACGATATGTTCTTGCCAACAAGCGGGCAGCCGATGCCGAAGATACAAGGGATGAAATCGCACAGCGTGTCGGCGCGAAAAACATCGCAGCATGGACCGATGCCGTTGTTGAAGCAGAGAACACTCGTTACATTGATTTATCAGTGATGGATATCTATGGGATGTCTGCAAGCTATGAAGACCATCTGGCGGTTCCTGCCGAGGATGAGCTGTTGAATGGCGAATACCAGTGGATACGAGAAGCGATAGCGGTCCAAGAGTTGCAGTAAGTTCAGTTCTGATTGTTACATTAATATTGCCCTCTCATATTCGAATTGTCAAGATGGCACGTCCTATGCCGGGCTAAGCGCGCGTTGAAGAACAGCCAAGCAGATGAGGCGAGGCAAATCACTAACTTGCGGGAGAAAATATCCAAGGGCATAAGCGACATCGCCTTGCAGAGTCGTGTGTTGGGCATTGATGGGTCCGACATTCACAATGGTGACCCACCGGCATCATTGACGGGGACCAAGCCGGTTCCTGGCGACGCATTATTTTCAAACCTGAATGACTTTGAGCCACCAGAAAATGTCATTGATGTTGATGACGAGGAATCTTCTGATGAAGCCGATGTTCCTACAGTTTTCACTGCGGCCGTCGGTTCTCCTCCGCTGGCCGAGCATCCAACGACGGCATCACCGAGTCATACCGGCGCACACCTGCATGCTGAAAACGTCATCATTCCTTTGCCATCAACAGTTTCCCAGTGTGCGGCGCAACTCAGATCACATGAGTTGGGACTACAAGAGCGTCAGGCCGATGTGTTGCTCAAGTCGCTTCGCGAGATCATTGCTGAGAAGTCAATGTTATACAGTCACACATTGCGCGGTGCTGGCCGGCAACTTATAAAAACAAGATCATGTGATTGAATTAACACACTGAACAAGAAGCAAAGCGATCTTGTGTATGCTTATGCCCGATGTCGGCACGCGATGATGACACTGAAGGCCGATGATACCATCCTCCGCAAGTTCAAGAAGCTGTCTAAAGCAGACATCAAGAGTAATACATATGTCGTTAACCCAAACCAACCTGGGTCTACAACCTTGAACCTGTCCTGGATTTGGCACGTTGGCCGAGATGATGAATCAGCTCCGGCCGCCCTACAAGAAAGTGAGTAATTTTTAAAGACAATGGGCAGTAGTCAATGACCACATCATCGAACTAGGTAATCATGTGCTTTATCTCAAATCACGCGCACTCGCCTCCCGCTGGCAGGAAGAACTTCTATTGGTAAAGTATGAAATGAAGTGGACTGTTAGATATTTCAAGCACAACCATGACGTATGGGTGGATCGGAGCTCCGACAGTAGTCCGGGGGCAAAAGCTTATGCCCGACGCAAGGCCGCCCAGTACTTGCAGCAGGCTCAGGTGGCTGAAGGGGAATTCATCAAATACAATCGAGCACAGCTTCACCTTGTCACATGATTTAATTAACATCACATGCCATTCGTGTATCTGCGAATCAACAATCTTGTATTGCTACCCAAATTTCAGATTGATCTTCACTACCACCATGCCAATGAACGTGATTCCTCTTTTTTCATACGATCAACTCAATGCTGGACCCCTGAGACGCCAGGCCGCAGCATCGAATCAACAAATTCCATCGCAATTAATTGTTGATTATGCTGATCATCGGTTCCTGGATATTTTGCTCGCTATGAGGCACAGCTGGGACACGGTCCCCGTCGCGCTGTTGCGCAGAGAACTTGTAAGATGCCGTGGTGTCAGTGCTCACAAACCGTTGATTCCTTGATCCCTTAGGAATATGTCCTCGGCACAATCGGTGCATCAGTCGCCCTGGGACACATTGTGATGCCGGGTCCAATTGTTCGGGCGCTCGCCAAAGGCCTCAAGGAGGATTCGATCACGCCCGCGTCATTCCAAGATTCCTGCGAACTCGGAAAGGCGCTGAATCTCGCGCGAATCAATCGTCTGAAACAAGCTAATCGACCATTAGCTCATAGGCATGCTTGGTGGGAAACATCGGCATCACGCCGAGCAGCTGAGGCCGACCGAAACTCACCTTCGCCCCACATTCTATCTGCAGCGACGATCATTCAATGTCTGGAGGCATGGGGAGAACAGCTATCGGAAAGTGAAGGCAAGGAAAATATCCCTTTGTACAAAGATGCAGATGCGGTACACCGCCTGCTTAGCTTACTGATCGTTCGGTATGCGGCACAAGCTGGCATTGCGATTACCTTGCCGCCTTGTGACCAATGTATCGAGCAGCTTGACATCATGATGCAGATGATGTCCACACTGGAGGTCGTGATGAACGACAGAATGATGGACATTGCGGCTCACGGGCAGGAGGCGGCCGCCCTCTTCGATATTTACGAAGCCGTAATTTACAAGGAAGCTGAGAACGCGGACGAGGCCGAGACGCAAGAAAACGCCACTGAGCTGGATGCTGAGATCCAGCGAATTTTGGACGACAACAAGCCGGCTCCCGAGCACGCGAACCGAAAGAAGGCAATGAAGGCCATGGAGGACCTTCGGCGGAAAAATCACGCTCTCATTGACCTTATCAACAAGGTTGCTTGCCAGTCGCTCAAGGCGATCCCGAACCAGACGAACATGTTTTGGAGTGAGGGCCCCAACTTATCGTTGGAAGAGGTATTCGCCGAGTTTCGCCCGGACTCCGATGTCGGCCCTTCGGAAACACACGACGGATACTTCAGGACCTTGCCATCTGGGTCTGAACGCTCAGGTGACACACTCGACCAGGCAGCAAAGATTCGCAATGCCCAATTCCCCCTCATTTACAACCTCCAGCCACTGACGCCAATTGAACCCAAAGATGATGGGAGTATACCTCACATTACCTCGGCGAATCGTCCACATGATCGGCTTGCGTCGGTGTTCCGAACACCGAAACTCTCAGAGCCACTGGTATAATTCCTTTTTCTCTTTTCCATATATCTACTCATATACTACTCACCAGGCTAAGGTGGAAATGACCGGCTTTGCAGCCCTTGACCGTGCGCAGTCATCCTTGCGCCGGTCCGAGCCAACTATTCCTCGTCACAATTCACCGGAGTACATCCCATCTGGCTCCGATACCCCGAAACCTCCCATAATACCTGTTGCGGACGTTCGGGAAAGCGACGATGACTCTTTCCAGAGCCTTGGAGGCACATCGTCAAGTGTTGTAGGTAAGAAATTGGCCATCGGACAAGCATCGGCTCAGCCGTTAGCCGGTTCAGCCAGTGGCTCTGATGCCTCTCTCGGTGGTGAATCGGCCATGGAATATGAACCTACCAAGTCGCTCGCAACTTCTGATGATGAGGCGAGCTTGGGTGGTGAGTTGACCGAGGACCCAAGTTCTGACGACGAGATCGCTGATGATCATCACGCCTCGCTCGCGGCTTCCGACGATGAGGCGAGCTTGGGTGGTGAGTCGACCGAGGACCCAAGTTCTGACGATGAGATGGCCGATGATGAGAGTATGGAGGAAAATACCCCGGGCGTCGACTTATCCCGCCATCGTCAGCACACACTGCCTGCCGAGCAAGAGGCCGAAGATGACGAGGATGATGCAATGTCCCTTGGCGGCTATACAGACGATGAAGCCGACAACTCACACGCATTCAGCATGGTGGAGATGCAAGCCAATATCTCCCATATTCCTTCATCTCCTGAGGTTGGTCGCATGGGTTCACCTGTTGATGAAGTGGATGACGTGTACTCGGAATACTCGGATGACTCCGATGGGGATGTCGACATTCCCGATGATGTTCGGGCATACCTACAGACCTCCCATACTCCGGGATTTCAATGTATGTTCGTTCCTTCGTTTCTTCATTCACATTGTCAACTCACCGCCCCTCCAAGCGCGCTATCAACATGTCCACTTTGAACATATCCCGGATGCCGAGTTTGCCGATGATGTCTTGTGATTGAACAGTCGTCGTACATTGCTTCTTATCCATTATTCTTGATGTAAATAATGATGACGCTTTGTTCGGATTTTGAATATATCATACTACAATACATACCCACTACTCACCTGCTGACAAATCGGCCTAACCCACAAACCTTCAGCCTCTGCCTGAGGTCTGATGTTGAAATTATTTAGACTTGCTACTGTATACCACATGGTAGAACATGCCCCCTACTCATTGGCTAAAATACATGGGCAGGTACCGCAAAACTCGGACATACCTGCTACCCACCGGCTGAGACCGTCGGCCTGTTTCGCAAAACCTCAGCCTGTGTTGTACAGCCGATGTGGCGACGCTTTGGCTACATGGGCTGCTGCTTTTGTCTTAGTATCATGCACTTCATCCGTGAACATGCGAGCTACTCACCCGCTAACAATATCAGCTTATTTCGCAAAACCTCAGCCTCCGTCCTGCAGCCGATGTGTTGACGCTTTGCCTACGTGGGCTGGTGCTTTGGTCTCAGTATCATGCACTTCATCCGTGAACATGCGAGCTACTCACCTGCTAAGAGTTTCGGTCTGTTTCGCAAATCCTCGGCCTGCGTCATACAGCCGATGTGTCGACGCTTTGCCTACATGAGCCGCTGCTTTGGTCTTGGCATCATGTACTACATGAAAGAATGTGCCAGCTACCTACCAGTAGAGAACGTCGGTCTGTTTTGCAAATCCTCGGCCTGCATCGTACAGCCGATGTGGTGACGCTTTGCCTACATGGGCCGCTGCTTTGGTCTGGGTATCATGATGTATAACAATACAGTACATGCACACTACCTACTACCTGAAAACATCGGCCTGTATCCCAAAACATCGGCCTGCACCGGACGTCGGATGTACCGATTCTTTGCTTATTTGGGCCGACTTCTTTACTGATGCATCATATACAGAATCCCAGTAGGTCTCGGCTACATGCTAGCTGAAACCATCAGCCGCAATGGCAAAGAATCGGCCTACATCGGTAGCCCGATGTTGGACCGATTTGCTGACATTTTATCCCTGCTGCCCCATTGTGCCTGTATAGGAATGATTGGAAACAACCTAGCCACCTCACTAACCGTTCCACAGCATTCTGCTGCATTGCCGGTCAATCCCTCGGCCCCTCCGATGTGCGAGCTGCTCCGCGCGGATGGTTGTTATTGCATACATTGTAGACTTACCATATTGGGCAATTTCCGCTGGGCTCCGCGCGGACTGTTCCTATCAATACAATGTATAACTCCGCTTTGATGTGTTTATTGGTACATTGTAACTCCGCTACCTGGCTTTCCAGTAAACCAAAGGCCCGATATTTTATTTCTTGCGGATCATCACTACGTGTCGCTGTGTTCAGACAGTATCAATACGGTCATAGAGTTTCTCGCTACGTTCGAGCGACATCAGTAATTAACTATGTGTCAACGTGGCTCCGCTGGCTCATGATGCATCGATGCATCAAAATCATTTCGACAATTAGAGTGGAAGGCGAGGAACTCAGTCTTGTGCAAGTGTTGAGGTGAACCGGGAAGTAAGAATAGGCATTGTGCTCGGAATCAGTCCCGTAGAACAGATGTCCGCCTTCGGAGATATCCCATATCTAAGGCTGATATTAGCCTTTGGCGAATAACCGGGTATTCAGTGGGCACGGGGGATCACATACCATACATCCAACGTTCCAAACGTCGATTAAATAACTCTAGGGGGACTTGAGGATAACTTCCGGCGATCGATAGACATCGGGTTGCACAAAAAATTCGTTCTGCTCTTCGCCCCAAGCGGCCGAACCAAAGTCACAGAGGACAGGTGCACCAATAGTCTTGGGCTTCTCTAATCCACGAGACGGGCAGATAACACTACCATCGACCTCTTTGCGCGGCGTAGGATGGTTGAGCTCGGCCTGTTCAAACTTCTCGAAAAAGGTAGTGTCGTCGACGCCGAGCATGACATTCGCCGCTTCGACGTATGGAGACAGGATAAGCCAGGCGAACACTGGGTAGTAATAGCTGACCGCCGTGTATAATCTGGCATTTGCGCGTGTAATCGAGTGCTCGGAAGACCCGTAATATACTCT
This sequence comes from Pleurotus eryngii var. eryngii, assembly GCA_029467805.1. Taxonomy (NCBI): domain Eukaryota; kingdom Fungi; phylum Basidiomycota; class Agaricomycetes; order Agaricales; family Pleurotaceae; genus Pleurotus; species Pleurotus eryngii. Next base: position 230,287 of record SZVJ01000031.1, on the reverse strand, counting down.
AACGAAACTGGGACAGGGAGCCGGCCGATGGGGTTTCGCGCCAGAAAGGTCTTCACGCTTTCCCATAGTGGCGGATGTACAAGACATTGATTGGTGCTCGCCATCGGGCCCGAGATAATAAATGAGTCTAGCAGTGTGCGCACGGCCTGTCGACCTGCATGGAAGATGATCGATGGGACCTCGCTCAGTTAGCCGCTCATAGGCTGCCAATTCCTGCGATACCTCGCTCTCAATGCTGGATGAGCGGATACAGATTCTCAGTGCCACCTAGCGACATCCAGTAAGATCCTGCGCCCATCCAGACGGTCGATGTTGTGCTGAAGCCGACCTTGCATGCGATGTGGTACCGTGAAGCAGATAGTTCGTCGATGCGCACAGTATAATACCAGGACGCAACGTAATCGGATGTAGTTTTCCTCTTCGACGAGTTGGTTCGCGCCAATCCTCGTGCGTTGCAGGTCGCATGCCGGTGGGCGCTACGTTTGTGGCGGCTTCAGACAGACGGCAGTAAAAGCAAAGTTGGAGGATCTTGTTGCTATCTCCGATATAAAGCTCAGTTCGTTCACCCGCCCTGTGAAATCACCAAGACCCATGATGATCCTCGACCGTCGTGGACTCCCATACTCACAAAAAATGGAGCGAAGAGTGGGTCTGATAGTGAGCACCTCCGTGTCGATAATCCATCTCCAAATTTGATTGACGAAGATAAGACAAAGAGCAGGGAACACGACCGGACCACCGTCCGCGAAGCACGCGCTACTAAAGTTATACTTTTGTCCTTTGCCAATAGAATTACACGCCGTTTGCTGCGACTTACATCCGCAGTTCTCATGCTTAGAGGGCTGAAAATGGGATAATACAGTTTGGAAACCCCGTTTCTCGGAGAAACCCCTTCAAATAAACTTTGACAATGTAGAAACCCGGTTGTCTCGTTCGGCGGGACCTTATTCATTCCGGCCGGTGGGGGAATGAAGTCCATACAGCCCATCAGTTGTGGGCGCCGGTGGGCCTCTAAAGGTCCAAGCAATCAGAGGGCCTACAACAAATGATAAGGCCGGGCAGCGAGTTACTTACCTGCAATGAAACATATACCTGCGTCCCATCTACTTCATCAATCCCATTTTACCCTAGATCCCCTAGTGGCTATGAAGAAATACCTTGGGGCCCTTGTTCGCATGTGCTTTATAAGTATACGCGTAGTCAACTATCACGGTCCTTTCAGAGTTTAAAGACCACCTACAAGCTTGTGGAATTTCAGGGTTTCATCACTGCAGTTCTGCGTTCATGGCAAATAGTAGTGCCTGGTGTGAGACCCTGCAGTTGTTGACGTGCACTGAGCCATCCCGAAATCCCTGCTTGCTGCCTGTCCGACTTCCTTTCTTGAAAGGTGCCAGTAAGCTCGCGTTGCAGATGTCAGTGACTGGCCAATAAAAATAGATGTAAAAATGCATAAGACTACAATACTTGGCCGTGGGGTATTTGAACATCAAGGGACCTTTGGTTGTACACAGAGGCAGTCATGTAATCAGATAACAATGGGAGGAGGGATGGGCAGTAGGTTACACCATGATGGGAACGAATGTGACGGTGAAATAAGGCAAGGCTTGAAGATGTTGAAAGATAAGAAGTTTAGTGTCAGCGCGATTTGGAAGGAGACCATGAAGCAGTGTCGTAGTTCCCTTCCTTTCGCTCCATGTGTCACGCCGCTCATTTCTCTCCCTTCCTCACAACGTCGCCACCACCATTCCCACTAGCGGTGCGTTCTCGCGTTAAGTCTTTTGTGATGATCACGCCAAGATGCTCTTGAAGCTTGAATATTAATGTCCAAGACACGAATTCCTCCCTGAACCTTCGTCACATCGGATAGGCAGCTGGAAGCAGAAACAAATTTAGGGATCGGAGGGATATAGTAACTAGTTTAGTTCTCAAGAGGCGGCTCAAGTCGAATCTCCCCGTCCCGCTGCCCGGGTCAATCAGCCGGCAATAAATAACGCCAAATAATAGCGGGCGGAGCGCCCGGCCGCTGCAACCCCCTCAGCTTTGCATCTTACTCGGGGGTTTCCAAACTGTATTATCCCTGAAAATGTCTTTCGGCTTCAACGATCAGGCTTCGACCCCTCGGTTGAGTGTGGGGTCTAATCTGATGAAGGTAGACAAAAAAAGTTTAGCTATTTTGAGCTGGACCGCGTAGTAAATATAACGCGTCTACATAAAGTCAGCGGATAAATGTGCCATATTAGACTATGGTGGCGCTTCTTGATTGCAACATTCACAATCTTTGGCACGAGGTGGTCTGCACACTACGTGCTAGTCATCAATATCGACCCTCTGAGGGCTGAGCATTCTTAAGCATCGGATTCGAGCCAGGAGACCTTCAACGTGCATAAAAATGTCGTCGTAATGGGAGCGGAAGCGACGAGGTGTATTCAGAGACAGTGCCGGTTTCAAATGCTGGGTAATCCTCGATAAGCGTAAAAGCGGAGGAGGCTCTTTGTTTGGAGATCTAACGACGCGCGAATGGCGAAGACAACGGCTTTCTTCTTGGATGAGACGAGAAACGTACTGTCCAGGGGCGCTGGAATAGCTGTGCGGTATGCCAAATCTCCGAGACCTTCGAGAATAAAGCATGGTTGTGCCGATATCAAGGCGCTCCCAACTGCTGGTTCTCTTCGTCCTGGGTTGCCTTGAACCCTTCTCCGATACTCGCCTTGATCGCTTCCAACACCTGCCTTGCGCTTCCTTTTGCAAGGTCTCTCGCAGCAATCACATCTTCGTCTCTCCCATTATTACCATGCCAATTCGACCAAACGCAAGTGAAATCCGGTTCATTCGGTGTTCGCCCAACACTATGCCCGAACATGAACGCGAAACACCCGCTGCCGCTTCCGTCCACCCCCATCATTTCCTCAGGTGATGGATCCACCAAGAGCACATTGCCGACGCGTGCGACCGCGACTGCGCACACTACTCCCCTCATAGGAATCGACCCGGCATTCAAAAGTGCCATCGTACTCGCGTTGATCATCGCCGCGACAAGGCCGCTGTCCCACTTAGAGCTAGTATCATATGATGGTGCCAGCGCCTGAACAACGAGTTGAACAAGAGATCGTGGATTTGTCGTAAGGATCAACGAAGGCAGCAACGCTAGTCTGATCATAGAAGCGAGGGATTTGGACTCGATACCCGGGATAGACGATAGTGGCCGAATGTACACGTCGAATGTTGCTTGCGACGGGTTTTCGGTAGCTAAACGAACTTCGATGGGCCCAGAAACTGAAGTCAGCGCAGCCGTCGATGTACCTGCACGAGGCAACTGGGTCCAGGTTTTAATCGGGGTATTCATGTCAAGGAAACGCACCGAACGAGAAACTAGCCGAGCCATCTACTCGAGCAAGACCACCCAGCGACATTTTCAGAGGTCGTGTTTCGTTCGCATGTCGTCTATCGCGTCGAATCATTTTGGATGGTCGCGTCCAAAAGAAGGATGACTATGTAAGCGCCGGTTTCACACCCCCAGGTCAGCTGACTTTAACTTCAGAGAGCTTCGGGGAAGAGCCGGGCGGACTTAAAGTCGGAGTCGAATCTTTGCGAATTTGAAACGCCGACGGTCTCGCGCGGACCACCGAGACCAAGCAACACTTCGGCTCGTACGCCAGCTTCTATAGAGTCTGACAATGTATATTTGTGAGTCGCTACTTACTAGTATGAATGCTTCGTTAGTCGACCTCTGCCCTCAATCTGCCCTAGGCTCTTCATAAATAAAGCGAGGGCAAAAGAGTGAAAGTCCAATACCGAGCAAGCAATCAATGTCGCAAGCGGCAATGCGCTATCACATACGAGACCGCTAGTTGGCTCCACGATTGACGTCCTGGCACCTATTGAGAGTTACATGGCACATAAACGGTAAGCCATGACTCTGTTGTGGTATAGTTCCATCGGCCTCAACGGTTGCTGATACCTACGAATGTTCAAGCGTGTCGGATGAAGTTAGACTGCTATTCTCCCACTGTGCGCCCCATACGGAGGTCACCTGTAACGCTACATGCATTGTAGACGTCACGAAAGTGTGCGTACTGACTTCGTTTCCCAGCTCGGTATGTATTTAAATCACTGCGAGCCATCTCCTTGATACTAAGGGAGCTTTTCCTTCTCAGCAGCATGTTCTCGAGAGGACTATCGGTGCTCCTTAGTGCCTGCGCTACCGTCACCTTCATTGGCGTCAACGCCGCCAATGACTGGTCAAAGCCGTGCTTCGAAGGTGAGTGCGCCTACGACTTGCTTCCCAGTTCAGGAGGCTCTGGCATCATCAAGTTGGTGGGTGATACATCACATTCTTCTTTGTACGTAGTTTCTACTGATCGCGAGCTGCAGTTCGGATCCCCGAAGTCTATCACCGATATCACACCTGCTGCTGGATGGGTTATCCTGGACTGCGATCCAAATGTAGTCGATCAAGAGATCCGACTTGTCTGCGAGTCCGATGACGAAGATTCGGGATGTCAACACATCTTTGACCACCACGGACCCATCGACAAGATCGTCCGACTTCCAGAGAGTGTAAGCAGCGATTTAGAAGGGACTACACATATTTTGATGCTAAACGCTTTCATCAATAGTGTAGCAGTGGTCCGTTCGCAAGAATCGCAAGCATGGTGGTAGCAGAGGATCAATCCCTTCCATCTCATGCGCGGTCCAAGATCAGCCGCAGGGATGGGGCTGCTGCCGAAGTTCATGTCGTCCGGATTGACAGTTACTTCGCTTCAGTCGATCCTGAAAAGTGAGTCCTCTTCACCCGAGTTGACATACCACCGCAACCACTGAACCATCCTGACTACATGCACAACAAGGATGGGTGAGGTCAAGTTCGCTTTCGTCGGTGTACGTTGTCTCTCGCATTTAGTGCGTGAATCCTATGCCAAGCGGATATCTACCTTTCAAGGCCACGGTCCCCGGATTGGATCTGAACGCAGCATTTGACGATGGTTTCTTCGACTTCCTTAACCCAATTGGTGACTGGGTGTCACATGCTGCGAACACGGTCGCTACCGCGGTATCCAATGCTGCAAACACTGTCGCCACTGCCGTCTCTACAGCCGCCAAGAGTGTCGCCAGCTGGGCCGGCAAGGCATATAAGGACGTATCCGATCTTGTTGGGAGTAAGATACTGATTCCATGCCACAAAATTTATCGCGCTGACGCCTGTCAATAGAACTGAACCATTTCGAAATTACGCCGCAAGTGGAGGGCTCGGTCATATCCCTAAATACGAATGGCCCACTTACGTTCGAAACGCCTCCTCCGACTTGTCCCAGCGGTGCGCATACCTCGGTATCTGTAAAAGTGGAAAGCACGGGGTCGATTCAGGTGAAGGCCGGAATCGTCATCGTAGGGAATATCATTCCCCCCAGAATCGAGGAATTTGCGGCCTTTGGGGGTGAGCCCGAGTGTGACGTCGTTTCTTCATTCTAGAGTCTTACAGAGTTCGCAGGTATCAACGGCAGTGTAGACGCTAAACTCCAAGTTGATCTTGAGTTCTCAGTGCGTCTTTGCATGTCCCGCGTAGCATCCCCCGTCTTATTCCATCCAGGGAGGGTTTAGGTACCAGAAGAAGCTCATAACTGACATGGGCCTTCCCGGGTTGAGCCTCCCCCCGTGTGTACCATTCATTTGGTTTGCGTGGAATTATTTGACAACTGTTTGATAGACTGATCACTATTGGCCCTTATGTAACTCTGGATGCCATTGCGCAAGGCCATCTCGAGCTTGCCGTGAAAGTGGATGTCCACCTCGCATACGAATTCAAGGATCTTGAGATGTGGTACCCCAAAGAGCATAAGAAACTAGCTGTCGAAAAGGGTGTCAAGAGCAAGGATTCTGGTAGGAAATTGATACGTACTATCATTAGCCCCTCTCATTTTCTACGGTATAGACCTCAGCCTTCAAGCATCCGCCCATATGAGCGCCAAGGGATTCGTCCAGGGAACACTTGCGCCTCAAATCCATCTCGGTGTCCTTGCTATCGGCGGCGCTGCTTCAGCAAGCCTCTGGGTCGGTGCCGACGCTTGGGTGCGGGCGTCCGTCGTCGCAGAGGCGGATGCATCTGTCAGTGCTGGCGCTGTTCCAGGCAAGAAGGCAGGGAATGCAGTTGCTCACGCAAAAGCGGCTACCCCCGGACATGCTGCTGCTGCGGCCAAGCACGACAGAAAGAAGGGCACGCGCAGCACACTCCAATATGTCCCACCCTACTCACACCAACAAAGACAACTTGTCGGAAGGAACTCGATCGGATTCAGCGGTTGCCTGTGGATTGACGCCGGTTTACATTTGAAGGGGGGTGCAACAGGTAATATTCTGAGTTGGAGTGCAGGTGCTGAGCTCTCGATTTGGGAAAGTCCGCCATGGGAGCTATTCCACGTACGTCGAGACTGAGTGTTCCCCTCCTTAACACTGATGTGATGTTCCGTAGAAATGCTGGGCCGTTGGCTCTGCCAAGGATCTTAAAGTTAGCAAACCCACATACACTATGACGCAGGTCGACACCTTGTTGAAGAAAAAGCAGGAATGCTCAGCACATCTCGACTTGTCCGCCCCTATCTCAGACAGAGTGGTTGGCCAAACGTCAGTACTGTCGTCTTATGACCGCCGTCCATTTCTAACAGTTTGTGTAGCTTGCAGAAATAGATCGGGCGTGTTATGAACAGTTATATCGACATGATCATTGTGTTGTTGATACGCTCAACTATAAATATACTCACCCCTTCGAAGAGCCCAAAAGTCTTTAATCAATGGGGCCTAAGAGTGACAATAAAACACCTTCGGATACGTCTATCTTCTCGCGGGAGCAATCGTCGGCAAGGGCCGTTAATATCAACCTAGCGGAGCGCACGCTCTCTTACCCTGCGACAGGTAAACATTAATCGAGGTTGATGATTCGAAAACATAATTCAATCGCATCGGTCGGACACAACGCGGGCCACGTCATAATAGCTATCCGATTCTCACTACTACTCCGGTGTTCCTCATTCCCCTCAACTATGAACTGTGTTCCAGTCGTAGGTCAAATTCCTTGGGGGGGACGTACGTACCTTGAAACTGCCGATAGCGCAGACGACATTTGCGCGCAAGTCTAAGTTTTTCAACGTCAGCTTCGAGCTGTCTGATTGCACGGTACATACCGAAGTTTGCTGGTAATCCTTTGGGGTCTGCAGTGTGGAAGACGCTCACACCAGCGACTTTGAGATATTCATCTGACTGATAAAGGCGTAAGGAGGGTAACGACTGTGACCGAACCCGACTCACTCTCGTAGGCGTTCTTACACCCCACTCACAACCATTCGGGATTATCCTGGAAATCTGCTCGCTATTCCGACGATTAAAATCCTCTTTATACTTCGCGTAGAAGTCGAAGATACCGTTACCACAGTTATTGAACAATGATGAACGCTCTTCGTATGATATTGTTTCCGTACGACGTATTCAAGCACGGTCCCTTGTCATTTATATCTAGACAAACATTTAGCCAGTGGAACATACAATTCAATGTTTTCCACCAGCAGGTACGCGGCTATCTTGTGGCGGAAGCTGCGTTTGTGGAATGAGAGTAGCCTCTAGTAGGCATTCGACCCGTAAGGAAGTTTCGCAAGGACCTAGTCCCGTATTCTCAACCATGCCTGAATGAATGAAGACGACCAATATCGACCCATTCTTTTCCGAGAATAGAGGATCGTCGGGCATCGCGTTCGAGACGTATGTATATACGTCCACGCGCCAAGTCAGCAGTGCGAGAAGCATCCTGAGTGAGGGATTCCCCCTGCTTGATCAAATATCGTGTGGGTTTCTCTGCGAGGCTCAGTATTTTATTAGATACTCTTTGTGGGGGTATATTCTGAAATCAGACCATTTGAAGAACATAGTTCCAGCAGGAGGCATCAATTCGTTCATATATTCTGCCCCCTCCTGGATTAGTAGGAGAACGCGGAATTTGAGGCATCTCGGCAGCCTTCCGTTCCTCGAGTTTGTCCCGGAGGTTTTGAAGCAAGTGTCCGATTTCAACATCGAGTGTTGACATGCCGTGAGCAATATTAATGGTGGTGAAATGCGATCGGTGTGCCAGTTATGTTATGCACTCGCGGATGATACGAGCAAGCGGTGAGCCAGGGTCCAAGCACACCGAAGCGCCCAAATCCATATTTAGTATGGAGACATTCTCAAATTCAACTTGCCAACACAAACCCGACAACTAATACTCGAGAAATGCCAGACAATTGTGGGTTGGTCGTAACGCCGCGAATGAGAGAGATCCTGGCTCAGCCAGGGTTCTTGTCTAGTGATGGCGGCGGTCAAGAGCTCCGGGAGCTCTACTCCAATGGTACGGATACCGTGTCTCACTACCTTTCGCCTCCTATGGTTCCGACGATAAACTGTAATCTGACATTCACGATGCCTCAGGCTCCGGAGAGTTTGATATGACTCGTCTTTCACCATTCGGGTGGGCTTGTTGCGCAGGGCTACTGAAAGCAGTCCAAAGGGTACATTTTGACCCGCGACCACGAAAGCTCTGCTGAATGATACCAGGCTGTCCAAACAGGTACGGCACCTCCTCTCAACGGAACGGAGACGCCATATGAATTCGGCTACGCGACTCTTGTTGTGAGCGGCGCCCAACGAGTATTAGGAAATGGGGGGAATCCCGACGCTCTTAAACACGATCAGGTCCTCGAGTATCTCATTTCGCGAGGCATGCCTGTAGATGTACCTGACGTTGTTGGACAAACGGCGTTATATCATTCAATTGTGTCCCCCGAAGCCCGCGTCGATCTTGCCCGCATCCTCATAGTCTCGGGCAAAGCGGATGTCAACCACCAGTCGAAAACACGGCGAAGTCGCGCTTCTGGGTGTATTCCAGCTCAATCGTGTCGAGGCGGTGGATTTATTGATGGAGCACGGGGCTGATATTGATATTGCCGATGGGGATGACCTGACGGCTCGGAAGTTCTTCCTGAAAGTTGGACCCCAGATCACAGCGTGCATTAGAAAGTGGATCAGGAGGCGAGAAGGTACAGAGGGAGAGGTCGGTGGAGAGACCATGGCGTGTATTTGTGGGAAACGGAAGAACCTCAAAGTGTGTGGCAAGTGCAAAGTTTCAAAATACTGCTCGTCTACTTGTCAGCGTAAGCGCATACCCCACCCCCCAAATCAGCAATTGGATTTCATCACTCACCATCTCATGTAGGAAACGATTGGAGCAATCATAAAAGAATATGTATCCCTTTCTCGCCGACCAACACAGTCACCGTCAAACCTTTTTATTCATCAGGCATGACCGTGCGATCGAATGCAGACGTTATTCGCGAAAGCTTCGGTTTGGCGACGGGCCCACAGAACCCCAAACACCTCCGCGGATCGCACATCCCAAAGCTTGCAGAAGGTGGGGAAGGCAAGGACATGATCGTCAAGATACAGATGCCCTTGGCTCACACTACCAATTTATTGGTATACGATAAAAAGAGGGAGTTCGTATGTGCCGTGAGGCGAGAGGACGGCGAGGACGTCTACGACAGGATATCAGCAGTGATCGGTTCCCGAGGTGTTGGGCTGAAGGCGTACTTCGCTGCGACTTTGAAGAGTAAAGAAGAGTTGATTGTGAAAGTTGGCGACGTACTTGCCGAGCAGCCTTTCTGAAGGCTGGCGGTCATCTCCCGGACGTGGAACCTAAGCAACGCTTCAGAGGATCAATACCTGTACATTACGAGCTTTCTTTTAGTAACGCACCCATGACAAGAGCTCACCAATGCCACCAACTTACAAGTGAACATCTTAGTGTTTTAATGCACAGTTGCGTGCGCCGAGTCGAAAGGAAAGCCGGTGAAATAAGCTGCGTTGCGACGCCAATATAGAGTAATTATGGTACATTCCGAAAGGTGGTAGTCCCTGAGCAAGGAGGAAAGCAAAACGCGACAAAGTATCCACAAAGAAAATAATAGAATACATCAAATACACACAAAGAAAATCGAAAACGGGACGGACAATAATGTGGAAGTAACAGCGGTGGGTAAAAGACCAAGGAGAGCAAGACAAATCCCTACTCGCCGTCGCTCTCATCGCCGCTGGCTATACGAAGGTTGAGGCTCATGATATCCATGTCCCTCAGATGGAGCTCATCTTCAGGTCGCAAATTCAGGCTGCCAGGTGAGCCAGTCATCGAGAAATTTGCTGTTGTTGGTGAGACATTCCCTACGGATGACTGCGACCGCTTATGATGGCTATGAGCACGAGCGTTCTTGGAACCGACAGGTCTGGGATTCGAAGATGCAAACGATGGAGGCCGCGAGGGCGTCATGGAGAACGAGGCGAGGGCAGCGAAATCAGGATCGTCTGATGGCGGGTCACGGGTCAACATTGCCATGCCTGGTGGTGGATTGGGAAAAAACGGACGAAGTGGTGCTTGACCGTCTACGGTGTTGTGGCTTGCCCTTCATTGGAGGCGGTGGCGGAGGTGGCATAGCGTTTCCGCTCCCAGAGTCACTGACGCTGCCCCGTCCGTGATCAACGCCTCGACTAAATGGTCGTTGAGTTTGGAAGTCGAGGTCATCGTCTTGCCCATTACCGGTCTGGGGTGATGAAACAGACGCGGACGCCGCTCTACCTCTGGGTGTATATGTCCTCCGTTGGTGTGCAGTGCTAAAGCCGGGTTCGAGCCGTTCCCGATGGCGCTGCAACACTGACGGAAGACCGAGACCCAAACCTCTCGCGGGTCCCCTAATAGACGCATTTGCCTCGACGTCTCGGCCACCAGCTTCACTACCCCATCCACGGAGACTCCTCCATCGCGTGGGGGTGGAGTTCCGACCATCAGCAACGCTCCTACCACCGAACACACTCTCGTTTCCTGCATGACCACTATTCCCTCGCAGCATCTCGACCTCCCACTTCCGTTCCTCGCACTGGTTCCTCAGCATATGGACCTCTTCCAGCGCACTATCCAGCCGATCCCGCAGCGACGTATTCTCCTCCCTCAACACCTTGGTAGTTCGCTGTGAATCCGAAAGCGCGGATAGCAGGGCCCCCATTTCCAGAGAGTGCTTGTCCCTCATTCGTTCCATCTCAGCTTCCAGCCTCTCCCTCTCCTTATCCCGTTCCCTGTCACCCCCAAATCCTCTGCCTCGTTCGGATGCGCCACTCAATATAGACGTAGGTGCCGTCGACACGCTCATCGGGGTGCCTCTACCCCTCATGCTCTCGCTAAACGTCGGGCTCTCCATCAACGGGCTCACCGCACTCCCAGCCACACTAACACTAACACTTCCTCCACGCTCTCTAGTATACCGCGTTCCCGTCGTCGTGGACCCATAGCTCGAGGAATTTCCGTAGCTTGAAGGGGTGTTGTTGTGCGAGTTAGCAGCCGAATACGAACCACTACCCTTCCTACTGCTTGCTATGCTGGGCCCAGCACTCTCCGAGAACGCCATGCGTGACTGCGCCCGGAATTCTGAAGTGCCACCTCGTTGAGAACCGTAGCGGCTCAACCCCTGGGCCGCCGAACCGCCAAAATTATTCGGTGTGACAGCTCGGGAGTTCGTCCGTTCCAAGGTAGGGGTAACAGACCGAATACCCGCTAAATCCAACCGCCTATCGCGTTCCCGATCCCGCTCTCTGTCAACATCCTGTTCAAACTCCCGCTCCCTGTCCCTATCCAAAGGTAGAAGCCCCGCAGCCGCAAATGCCCTAGTGGCAGTGCGCGGACCCATCCAATCAAGCGTCCTCTGAGACCCACTGCTGCCGCCTTCGCGGCGATTAGAGAGCGAACTTGAGGATCGCAGTCCATTCAGCGTCGTATCATCGTCTCTGGGAACTGACAACATCCCGAATTCACCTGGCGAACCACTGTTAGCAGCACTTCCGATACTGGGCGCTGGGCTGGCATTCTCGACACTCATGCTCCGCTTCCTCATGCGCGTCTTCATCTGGATGTGCGTGAGGCCGCGACGGCCTGTTGACGTCCTCGATGACCCCATCATCTCTAAACGCGACTCGTCGAGACTGGGCCTAGGACGCGAGGAAGGTGTATCATCCATAACCATTGGGGTAGTCGCAGGTGACGCGTTGAAGGTGCCATCACCCACGACTGACGACACAGGGGAAGCGCGGTTGGACAAGCTTCTCGCGGAGCGAGGAATCTGGAGCGCAGGAGAGGGAGTAGTGAATGTGCGACGGGATGGCAGGCGGGCATCGCAACCTTCAGCCATAGCATCTGTATCTTTGGTAGGTGACGATGGGTTGTTCGGATGGCGAGATGGAGTGATGAGTCGGGGCAACAACGCCGAGGGTTTGGTTCGCGCCTGGTAGTCGCGCTGAATACGCTGCGATTCGGTGCTCTCCTTCACCAGCTCCTTGGCCTCGTCACCTTCAGCACTCGCCAGGCCGGGCTCCTGGTTCTCTAGGTCCCCCGAAGCTCCGGAGCTCTCGCCTCTCAGCGGAGAAGGCTGATATGAGTGTTGCAATCGTCGCTCAGGGGATGACTGCCGAGACGACCGACTAGGGAATATGGTGGTGGTTGCAAGCGGAGAAGGACGAGGGCTACTGGATATAGTTAGTGGTACACATGGAGAATGGGGAGGCGAGGCAGAAATGGGAGGCGAAGCGAGGGGCGACGATGACGAGAGAGAAGACGAAGGAAGGACGACAGATGAACGCGAAGGAATGGAGACAGGGGAGCGAAGACGAGGAAGAGACGAAGGCAGATTCTCAGCGCCTTGACCTTGGATACCATCAGCATTCGTTCCGAGAAGCAGTGAGAGCCAAACTAACCTGAGCTAAAGGCCGCCGATAAAGAGGTTCGTTGCGAAGATGTCCGCGACGAAAGCTGTACGGAACTGCGGCGGGAAGAGAGCGATTGTCGCTTCGGCGAAGAAGACCCCGACAGCCGGTTTGGAGAGAGAAGTGCTGTTAGCTCGGGATCCAGAGGTCCGAGTTCTAGGGAGATACGGCTGTCGGGTGGCGGGGAAGGCTGACGCAGTGGTTGGGTCTGTGTGAGGTCTTCGTCTTCATCGACAACGACGGCATCCCCAGAATCAAGCCATTCCCTAGCGGCGGCATAATCCTTGACGAGAAGCGCGTCGAGCACCTGGCCTTGGACGTTTGAGACCGATAATTCCAGTTCGTTGTCTGTTGGCGAGGGCTGCATTGAAGCCGAGTATCGTGAACTGGAAGACTCAGATGCGAGGTACGTAGAAACTGGCCGGAGTAGAGTGTCTGACTGGGTCCGAGTGAGAGGCGAGTTTCGAGAAGGTGGCGACCGCGAAGGTGAAGAAGTCTGGGACGTGTCCGGGAGGTATCGCGATAATCCCGATGTATCCGCTTCGATGATAGTAGACAGGTCGCCTAGCAAAAAGTCAATGACACGGCAGATTTCAAACACGAGAAATCGCGTACGGCTGTCCTGCTCTATGATCTCCTTGTCTAGCCTCGGATACGACACCGACCGCCGCAAAGGCGTGTTTGCGCTAGATTCGTCGGTAACATCTGCAGACACGTCTATCGTCGACGAAGGCTCCGGACCAATGGCGATCACGTCGTCGAACGTTTCTTCGACGGCTTTTGTTGGCGGGCGCAGAAACGAACCAGAGGGTCGACTCCCTTCCTCGCCCTTGCCTCTCTCTTTTGTCATCGACCGTCTCACAGTCCCGAACGTAGTGAACGACCTTCCGGCACCAAATGAACTGTTCCCTTGCGTCTGCGATACCGACAAGCTGTAGCCATGACCAGCGGCTTTCGACAGCGACTTCGAGTTTGTATTTGGAGTTTTTGATGCGTTTGCAGAAGGCGAGTTTGCAGAAGAAAAAGAAGTCGACGGTGCAGCCTTTGCTGGGGTCGACGAAGAAGATTTTCCGGGTCCAAAAGGTAGAAGAGAACGAAGAGAACGAAAAGCAGGTATCCCAGTACCTGAACTAGAGTTGCTGAAGCTTCTTGAGGGAGTCGGAATGTTCGTGCTTGTGCTCCGTGGATGGTGCGTACTCGCCTTCGGCGTATCCGTCATTTTGGCGAGAGAAGTCGTACGGCCGTCGAGTGGCCTGGCTGATGCTATCGTCGTCGGACGTGGTCGTTTCCTAGCATGCGCATTTCCTGGTTGACGGGCAGAACGAAAAAGACGAAAATCTTGCTTGGACTTGAGCTCGTCACGCGACTTGGTCCATGGACCTCCTTCGATCATGATCGGTCCATCCCGATCATCTTTCTGTAAAAACTTCCCATTTCAGAGGAGATCGTCTGCTTGGTTGAAAACTAGTGAAGCCTCCGCGTGGCCCTTGCTTTAAGGAAATTGTTCACGAGCGCATTCGGGCCGTTCAAGGTCCAGTGTCCATGATGGCCTGCCCTAATGTCAAGTACAATACATGAGTTGCCTTTAGACCGTCGCCTGCTCTCATCCTCTCCCCACCATGGATATGGTATGTTGACGTTACCTTTACACCTTACCTGCTGACCTTGCGTAGGCGGGCGTCCGGTTCGCTCGAGGCTTCGAAACCTCGTTCTATTATACTGGTGTTGCTACCGTTGGCCGGAAGGAACGTCCGCCCATGATTATGCTTTACTCACCGATACCGACTCTTTGTTATCATGGATTCCACCGAGAAACTTGACCTGCCTATCAATCAATCCTTACAGAGATTGATACGCACGGGTCAGGGGAGTCCGAGTCGAGATACTGTCTCTCTGACCTCCACCTGATACGCTCTGCCTCTTCGCACTTTGTCTGGGTTCGGACAATTCGTTGAAGTGGACGGCGGGCTCTTTCTGGTTGAACGTCATTAATTCAACTACACTGACCTCGTAAGTCGATGATCTGATTGTTGATTGTTGCCGGCAAAGTTTCTAAATGCCCTCTCCCCACGGGATGTAGCTTTCATATCATAACACAAGAACATGTGGCCGCAAAATCTCGTCGTCATGCAACCGAACCCATTTACCGCGCAGCGCAAGCGGAGTGGTATGTGACAGTTGGGTGTGTCAATGACTCCGCCCAGCTGCAACCTCTGAGATGATATCTCATAAATCAATAGCTCCGGGACATTGTCGTAGTATTACTCTGTTGTTCTTAGCTAAGATAGTTAACTCAAATATCAGTAGTACTCAGTCACCTACCCTTGCGCCTGATTCCAATCAACCTCAAGGACCTTGCTTCTTCAATACTTGAGGCATATTGCATCAACGAAATCTGAAGACATTATATATAGGTATGTCAGCGCGTAGTCGAAGAAACTCACGGGCAAAGGGCTAGGGCGAACCGTGATGGTTCACCACTTTCCATGTTAACTTTGTCTTAGGCTTCGCAGCTTTTCCAGAAAACGATATATCAACAATAGAAATTGTCGGTCCTGAGATTAAACTGAACCGGAAACCGTACGTAGATGTCCTCGGAAAAGTTGCATTGTACTAAGCGGTGACGCTCTTCGAAAAAAGCATCGTGTGTTCAATCTCTGTAGCGCAACAACTGGGGTGGCCTCAGCAAAATATACGAGGAAGACGATACAAAGGTGCACATTAGGTTGGTTTAGCAGACTAGAGGGCTGACGCGCAGAAGGATAATCAATGAGAGAGTATAGAGTAGACACCAACATGACATATGTGTGAACTACGTGAGTCGAAGGCAATAATCAGGGTTTCCCGTGGGGTTCTAAAAGGAAATGGTCAATTGATTAATATACAAGTTTGCATGTCCGTGAAGGTTACCCGCCAGAGCCCATCTGGGGAAATCAACAACATTACCACTTCTGTCTCCGACAGCGAATGTATACACAAACACCATGACTTGCGTTCCACCGTCCAGACCGGCTGACATCAAGAAGTTGTACTTGCGGAACCAACCAGGACGGTATCGGCGGAGATAGTACTGAGAGAAGACAGCGAGGCAGAACGTCGTGAACACCGACGAGTTGATTCCAACGCTGAGGTACCCGAGCGTCCCTGAAAAGCGGAAGGATAGTCAACGATCGTCCTTCGATCGGTAGCGAATACGCACAGCAGAGAATTGGCGTGACGACTTTGTCTGCGTTGAGCTTAATAAAGAATTCGTGAGCGATCCAGAATGGAATGAGCATGGCGAGTCCCATGAGCACGGCGAACGGAACCATCTGGGGAGACGTCAGCCTCTCGTGACAGTGTAGGTAATGTCTAATCAAATGTACCCAGTAGCGACCACCCAGAGCGTACAACTCGGCGCCAAGAGCTCCCAATGAAATAGCATCTGAGTTGAACGACTGGACCTGTTGACCTGACCATAGATGAAGAGATGTGACGGAGTGGTACGTACAACGTTAGAACCCTGGACATCGAGTAAAATCTCCCGGCGGGATGATAGATATGATAGACTTCATGATCACGTAATTGAGGAGACCACCCTGCAAGTCGTCGTGTCAGGTGGACATCGAAAACACGACAACTGAGGACATACAACGACCGAGCCGAGACACTGAACGGTGAAGGTCGCACGAGGAGGCAGCTTCGTGTGTTGCCCCATCTTCAGATCCCGAGTAAGCCCACAGGCTTGTTCGAGCGTGTTATAACCGTAAAGAGTAAAGTACATATTGGCTGGGGGATTACCGGGGATCATAGCCGCTCCAAGCATCTACACGAGATTCGGAATGTTTGGGGAGAACCCTAAATCGTAGAAAATAACCGCCAGAACGTAGATGTTTGTTCGTACGTTTGAACGAACCAGTGATGACGCAAACGATGAGGACGAAGGGAAGGAAGGCGGCGGAAATGATGATACCAACAATCAATCCCCACCTTGGGAGACTTGAGTTACCGGTGTACATCGTAGCCATAGCCATAGCGAAGCTTCCAAGGAATACCGCAAGGTACCGCCACATAGGCACTTCATTGTATATCTGTCGTACATATTAGTCGGTAGCGCGCAACAGTAACGAGAGAAGGGAAAGGGCCGTACCTTCATCTTCTCGTATGAGGATCAGCGTTGTCGCCGTCCTACGATTTTGAGCTCACGCGTGATAACAAGGTGTAGCAGACGACTTGTACCCTGTAATTCTTGATAACTTTGATGATGTCCTTTCCGTACCAGATAACAACGTGAGTGATAGTCGCACCAATTGCAAGGTTGGAGCCGATCTCCGTGAGGACTTGGGAACTGGCGAACCATGGGAGGCCCTACGGGAAGGTTTGTCCGCTTTCACAGCAATGGGGCAAGGCCTTTGTACGCACCACTTCGTCTAACTTCTCACGGTCGAGAAGAAATTGGTCATTGAGAATAGAAAGCTGATTGAATCGAGAGCCGTTGGGGAAGAAGAGTCGCTGCGATAGGAAGGGGAAAGTCTGTCCATTCCAGATATTGTTGGCATAGCAGGCGCAGAACGCAATCCTGTGGGTAGCTTGTAAGTAATGAGGTAATGAGGTAAAACAAGTCGCTTTTCTCGTGTGGAAGAATACGGGAGCGTCAAAGGTTATGACGCACATGCAAATGGCTGTACCGAAGTATAGCGAGAGCTGAGTTGACAGTGGGGTGAATAGAGCACCCATGGAACCTCCGCCAGATCCCACGTAATTCCAATCCAAGCAGAAAGCGAACATTCCCAAGCCTTCGTTACCAGCAGCACCGCCTGACCAACCCGGTAAGCATTAAAAATACAAACGTGAGTGGATGTAGTCAGTACCTACCAAAGATACGAGTGAACCATGCGCTGTCTTGATTCGCAAGGCAGAAGATACTGATACCAGTTAGTGTTGGCGCTAAGCAGGAGAAGATAAACACCATATCAGAGCCCTATCTCCCCTGTGGCACGTGCAGACGTGCGTACCGATATATTCTGGGAACCATTCCCACACAAAGATGCCGATAAAGACACTCCAGAAAAATCGAACGCGCTTCTTCTGAAGGAACAGCTTCTTCCCTCTGTGAAGCGCATCGAATAGCTGGACGGTGGGAATCAAGTTGGGGAAGACCATGTAGGTCGGGTAGACAAGGAATGAGCGCATGAGTGCGAATATAAGCGAGATTGAGGTCTCAGTAAACAACCATACCACCAAGGCTGTATCCCAGTAACTGACTCCCAATTAAAGTAAATATGCCCACACCTGCATTCGGCTAAGAACAAGACCGGTTTAGCCAGCGGGAGGAAGAAAGATATAATGAAATAACAAAAATACCTGAATTCGGTAGAATAGATCATCGGCAGCGAAGATACTAATGGCCAGCGCAGAATCTGCTGCGGTTGAAGCGAAGATGGGGACTGCGACGTGCTCTTTGAGATCTACGACACAAAGGGGCATCAGAACGCCGTAAGACAAGTTTGCGAAACAAGACTAAAGACGCACTAAAAGGACCGGGATTGCAGAACCTCCAGAAAGCAGTATTCTTCGTCTGGAGTCCGGGGCGAATGTTACCAGGTCCGGGGATTAACTCCTCTATTATAAGGCCGAGAATGTAGGCGATGATCTGGACGAATAATGGACTAACAAAGACGGTCTGTGGCCTGAAGTACTACGGAGTGATCGTGGTCGGCACACTAGGGAACAACAACGAGCAAGGCAGGGATACGTACAAAGATCTGACCAAGCACGGCGCCGAAGCAAGAAAGGCTCAAGCTAAGGAACCACATGCGGAGCGTAAAGACCGGTGCTGGGTCGTCCTCGAGCGAGATTAGTCGCGTCGCCACGTCCATATCCGTGACTATGCACAGTAATGTCGAAGGTTGTCGACGGTGCAAATATGACAGCTTACCGATAGGCTTCTCCTTCCCATTCTCGTCTCCTTGTGTGCTGTTTTATGGCAACTGGGAGCATGGGTTCATATTCTACCCCCGTAGGCTCCAGGAATGCGTTAGGTACGAAAGGGGAAAATCCCAGGAGCACATGGAAGATTCGAATCGGTGTCGCCAACTATAGCGGTAATTGTGGCCTCCAGTTAGCCTGACACCGTTCCTTTCGTCAGTAAGAAGTAGTATACTGGCCTTGACCAACAAGTCTTCGAAGGGGGGTATGTGCCAAGATGAACCCCTGCTGAAGTAGAGAGTGAGCGCTCTCGATGAATCAGTGTGCTCCCTACTTCGGACGGTATGCACGTTGCTCCGCATATTGCTCCAGTACGCCTCGTCGTTTTCTGTAATTCTCCAGTGGTACCTCGCCTTCCCAGACAACATCAGACAATGGCCATCTTCGTTAGAGGTTCAGCCGAAGCCTTGGATTAACGCGTAAGAGGCGGGGAGAAACTTCGCGGCCTGGCGGAGTGATTTTTGCTGTCTCTACACCGACCTAAGCTCAACCTCTCGCCGTGAAATACTAGAGTCGAACCGAATCCTTGAGAGCATGCGGCCTAGCTCACTCTTTCAAGTTGTGCCGCGTCCAGAACACCGTTTGCCCTCTTCCCCTTTCGTACAAGCGACACAGATCGCCTCATCCTGCGCAACCAGGCAAATTTTTCCCCCGTCTCCCATCCTTTCTCCTAGAAATCCCAAATTGACGCGGTTTGGAATACAAGAGGTATTAACCCGGCGTAGGTAGGTTACGGTGATAGAATTAGTCCACGAGGTTCGGACTCCGCTTTTGAGGTTTTGAATTCGAATTTGAAGACCCGCGTCGAACTTACTACATACACTCTCTCCATCGCCCCCATCCCTGGAGTTTTCGCGCCCAATGACCCGCGACCAGGAAGACCTAAGCGTCTGTCTAATCATTAACACTCCCTCAGGCGTAAAAGTCTACAACACGGTCGTGTTCGGATTTCGCACAAGACAAAGCGCTACTGGAACGTCAAAGCGGAAGCGGTATAGAATCTTGCGATACATATCATAAATAAAAAGTATATGGATGTGATCATTTCCTACCACACGACTGGCGTGCCCTCGACTGAGGCATACGCACTCCTCCAAGTCTCGCTGACATCAAACCAACCTGGTATCGACTGCCAAGCTTTCTCCCTGGCCCTCCCAACACACTTCTCGAATTCCTCCCTACACGCTCCACACATCTTCAACCCGCACATCTTCCCATCCTCACTCCCATCCGAAAAGTCGGCCCTACTCAACATATCCCTCGTTTGTTTGAGTGTGAATACCGGATCGGCGTCTCGTCCGCTGGCGATCCCCCCAATCGCACGAAGGATGTTCAGGAGGATGTAGTAGAACGATTCGTAGCAATCATTGATGCCCAAACGCCCCGAGTCGGCGTGGCTGACAGTACCAAGTGTAACGTCTCGATTGGTGCAAGCTCTGCTTAAGGGGCGATTTTCAAGCTCTCTGGCGAGGAAGTCGGCGATGTAGCGCTGTCCGGATTCGCGCCCGCAGAACGTACGGACGAGCAGGTCTTGCGTCGACGGCGAGATGCCGAGTTGAGGCTCTGGATCAGAGGCTGTCTGGACGGCGTTGATGCCAGCTAAGATCTTCGTCGGTCCATAGCGAGCGAGGTCGTAGAACGCCGCGGGAGCGATAGATGGGACGTTCAATTCCATCGAAAGTTGGATGACAAGAATAGGATGGGGGTAGGACACCCTTGGGGAGTACTGGCCGTCAGCGGTAGTCGCCGCATCTTCACGCCTATCCCATTCAGCTAGGGTGGCTGGCCAGTCGTGGCGAAGGCGCTGGAGGCACTGTTGGCGTAGATGTTCCACGAAATACTTGGCGGAGAGGCGGAGAATTCCCGCTATCGCTGGAAAGTCGCCTGACCGAGGGCCAGAGAAGTACCTTCAAGAGTGCGTGACGGGGTCAATTCCCTCAACGAGATTGACAGAGCTCAAAGGTGCTTACATTCCGTCGTACAAGGCCTTCAGGAAATGCGCAAGATCCAAAGGATTATCGTGGAGTTCGACGAAGGGGCAACCGTCAATGAGGGGTTGGTTAGGGGGCTGTGGGACGTCGAACAAAGTGCCGAATACGTCTGAGTGGCGCGCCAGTTGCCCTCGATGGACTTTGAAACCCATATGTGGCTTCGAGACGAGGATAATGTTGCCATCGGTGAACCAGAACTGGGAAGATTTGATGAGTTGAGGTGGGGATGGTATATTCATGGCCGGTAAAGTGTGGTGTGTGGTAAAGTGCAGCGCGGGGGTTTCAACGCTACGAATGGATCATATAGGTATACGTCCTGGGGCTGACACCCGCCCCCTGCTCTTGTGGCTGACGCCGGGACGTGACTATGACCGACCCATAGCGCCATAGATGGCATATTGCTGACGATTCGAAGTAAATTTACCACTTTTCTATGGTCGAATATCATTTACCGATTTCAGCTGTGCTTGCTATTCTATTGGACAAATATAGGAGCTCCCGCCGTGTTGGGTCACGTTACTCACTGTATTTCCTATCTTTCTTGTGTACGGTCATGCAGTTTGACGGTGGGCTAACTGTTACCCACGAAATGAGGCTTATTTTGTCTCAACCGGGCACCTTAACTCGCGACGCTGCTCGGCGGTTCCGGGAGTTCTACTCTAATGGTATGCACCTCCTATTTGGACGACACACGTTTTTGAGATATATCCACAATAGGTTCTACGGAATTCGACACCTCGCGCCTTTCGCCGCTTGGATTGGCATGCTGCGCAGGCTCATTGAAAGAGGTGAAAAAGGTGCGAAAATAGTAACCCGCTCTCGCAGCAATAACTTCATTTACGAGCTAGCTTGTAGAAGGGGGCACGGCACCACCCCTCAATGGAAGCGAGACGCCGTATGAATTTGGATACGCTACGCTTATCGTAGCCGGAGCCCAACGAACCGCTGGCGGTGAGAACCTCGCCTCACTCAAACATGAAAAAGTCCTTGAATACCTCATCTCTAGAGGGATGTTTGTCGACATACCGGATATCGCTGGTCAAACGGCCTTGTACCACTGCACGGCATCCCCCGTACCGCTCATCAATTTTGCACGCATGCTCATCGTCTTGGGGAACGCGGATGTCAACCACCGGTCACGATACGGCGAAGTCGCGCTTTTGTCCGCGTTTCAGCAGAATCGCGTCGACATGGTGGACCTGTTTATGGAGCATGGCGCGGACCTGGATATCCCCGATGAGGATGGCTTATTGGCGAGACAGTTTTTTCTGAACTGTGGGCCCCAGATCACGGCGTGCATCAAGAAGTGGGTCAGAAGGCGAGAGGGAACAGAGGGTGAGGTGAGCGGGGAGTCGATGGCGTGCGTGTGCGGTAAAAAGAAGGATCTAAGGGTTTGCGCGAGATGTAAGGTATCGAAATACTGCTCGTCGGCCTGCCAGAGTAAGTGCGCGTTGGGCTCATCGAACGTCAATAACGCCACGTGCCTACAGGAAGCGACTGGAAGCACCACAAACGAGTATGCGTTCCTTTCTCGTCGACGAACTCTGTCACCGTTAAGCCGTTCTACAACCCAGCGGCCGGGACGATGTTGCCCACGGCTGCGGTCACTCGCAACGCCCTTGGTATACCCCATGATCCTGTAAAGCCCAAACACATGCGAGCGTCCCACGTTCCTGACAACGTCGACAAAAAGGACAAGGACATGATCATCAAGATCCAAGCTCCTTTGGCTGCGCCGACTATGGATCTACTGGTGTACGACAAGAAGAGAGATTTCGTGTGCAGCGTCAGGCGAGGGGACGGCTGCGACGAGTATGATAAGATATACGCAGCTGTCAGGGCACACGGCGTCGGAGGTGCCAAAGCGTACTTTGCGGCAACCTTGAAGAGCGAAAATGAGTTGGTGGTAAAGGTGGGTGACGTACTGGCAGAGCAACCGTTTTGATCTGGGGGGTGAGGCCATTATTTAGAGGCGCTATCTTCTCCAATCCGGTATGCTCAGACATCAATGTTGATGCGCACATTTGATGAAACCTACCTTTTTTCGCTTTGGTGCGCAGTGAGAAATTAAGTATGCAGTTCCATATCAGTGTTCGGAGTCGCCACGTGGTTACCAGTGAGTACTGATTACTTTTGTTTGACGTGGTCACATAAACAGAACTGATCACTTTCTCATAACTGCCTATCAAACTATGTCTTGCAAGCTTCGATACGGGGTCTTAAAACAAGAGACGATGGAGATACGTCGGCGTCCCTCTAGGTGATGATATGTAGAGCCCAGAGCCATGCGACGACATATCCTCGGCAGCATGGTCCTTAAAACGATATCTCTTGGGAGATATCTAGAAAAGTGGCCATGTGTAAAACTTGCCACGCAAAGGTGATAACCGAAACGCAAGGGCTCATCCTCATGGTCTCCCGATTTCTAACATCTGAACATTACATCCAAGCCATGCCCGGAGTGTCCAGTACTTGCTTATGGTCGTTGCAACTTGATTGTCGCGCACGTACTCATTGTAACTTGGCGCTGCACATGAGCACTGAGGTACGTATTGCACCAAACTCTGATGTATATGGCCCATGTGCTTCCTAACAATTCATGACAACGTAAATCGCAGGCACTGATCATACAAGATACACGTCTATATGATAGACTCCAATGTTTCGGAATTCATTTTAGCGGCATTTCAACGCGTCCAGAGGTTCTTCCAGGTGCTTCCCCTTCTGTTTGGTTCTTCTCGCGTCTTCCGCTCATAGACCCATTTTAGATTTCGCCAAGCTTTGCGGAGGCAGTCGCATGCCTCGCATTGCGCTATTGCCCAGATGTTGAGCGTGTGGTGCTTCTAATGTTCCATGTGCTCCATCAACCTTCCCGTTTATCTTACTTCGTACCTGACGAATTCCTGGAGCCTACGGGAGTGCAGTATGGATCTGTCATCCCAATTTCCATAAAGCAGCACACGAGAGAAGCCATTCGCTCCTCCAGCGGCTTTCTCATTGTCGGCTCCTCCCCCCACCGTACCATCGTACTCGTCAGTCAATGGCCGCGGTCGAGGCCCTCCCCACTTTGCCCGCTTCCCGGCGTAGTGATTCATTGGATGACGAGAAGAGCCTCAACGAGAAAGGACAGAGGCGTTCGGTGGAAGTTGCCAGGTCTCTCAATGGCGCCGACTTCGACGACCTCGAGATCATCGACATAGATGAGAATGGGAAGGAGAAGCCCATCGGTGAGTTATCATACTTCGATCGTGTACGGTAGCTGGTGGCCGATGTCACTGCGTAGTCACGGATATGGACGTGGCTACCCGACTAATCTCCCTCGAGGACGACCCAGCCCTCCCGGTCTTCACCTTGCGCATGTGGTTCCTTGGCTTGGGTCTATCCTGCTTCGGCGCAGTGCTTGGCCAGATCTTTGTAGGTTTCAATATCTTTCTCTTTGCCATACCCTCGGGAACTGATCATGAATGCGCAACCAGTACTTCAGGCCGCAGACCGTCTTCGTCAGCCAACTGTTCATCCAGATCATTGCTTACATTCTCGGTGTTGTTTTGGAGGAAATCATTCCGGGACCTGGCAACATTCGTCCTAAGCTGCAGACCAAGAACACCGCTTTCTGGAGATTCTGCAATCCTGGTCCTTTCAGTACGTCCTAACCCCTGTTTCGCGAGCTCGTCATACGGCGTCCTGATTCACTCCTGTATCGTAGATATTAAGGAGCACGTTGCCATCACCATTTTTGCTTCCACCGCAGCGGACTCTGCGCTCGCTATTAGTATCTTCGCTGCCGACGACCTCTTCTACCAAATCCAGGTAAAATGCTCGTTATCTCGTTATCTTCTTCCAGTTCCCTAAAGCAACACCTTTCTCAGCCGAATGCGGGTGTGGGCATATTTACTTTAATTGGGAGTCAGTTACTGGGTTATGGCCTTGGTGGTATGGTCGTTCATTGGGATCCTTGACCCACATCGCTTATCTTCTCACTTTGTTAGGCCTCATGCGCTCATTCCTCGTCTATCCAACCTACATGGTCTTCCCCAACTTGATTCCCACCGTCCAGCTATTCGATGCGCTTCACAGAGGGAAGAAGCTGTTCCTTCAGAAGAAGCGCGTTCGATTCTTCTGGAGCGTCTTTATCGGCATCTTTGTATGGGAATGGTTCCCAGAGTATATCGGTACGTTGTACCTCTCCATACGTCGAAGCGGAAGACAGGGGTTCTAATGTGGCATTTATCTCCTGCTTAGCCCCTACACTGACTGGTATCAGTATCTTCTGCCTTGCGAATCAAGACAGCGCATGGTTCACTCGTATCTTTGGTGGGTACTGACTACAGCCACTCACGTTATTATTTTTAATGCTTACCGGGTTGATCAGGCGGTGCTGCTGGTAACGAAGGCTTGGGAATGTTCGCTTTCTGCTTGGATTGGAATTACGTGGGATCTGGCGGAGGTTCCATGGGTGCTCTCTTCACCCCACTGTCAACTCAGCTCTCGCTATACTTCGGTACAGCCATTTGCATGTGCGTCATAACCTTTCGACGCTCCCGTATTCTTCCACACCAGAAACGCGACTTGTTTTACCCCATTACCCCATTACTCACAAGCTACCCACAGGATTGCATTCTGCGCCTGCTATGCCAACAATATCTGGAATGGACAGACTTTCCCCTTCCTATCGCAGCAGCTCTTCTTCCCCAACGGCTCTCGATTCAATCAGCTCTCTATTCTCAATGACCAATTCCTGCTTGATCGTGAGAAGTTAGACGAAGTGGTGCGTACCTATATCCCATCTCGCTCTGGTTGCGAATGGAACGAATTTTCTCTTCGTAGGGTCTGCCGTGGTTTGCTAGTTCTCAAGTACTCGCGAAGATCGGCGCCAATCTCGCAATTGGGGCGACGATCACCCACGTTGTTCTCTGGTACGGAAAGGACATCCTCAAAGTCATCAGAAACTACAGGGTAAGAGTCATCTGCTACGTGGACGGCCATTGCGCACGCGCTAACCAAAATATGTTGTATAGGATGGTGAAAACGCTGATCCTCACTACGAAAAGATGAAGGTGCGAAGGCCGTTTCCTTTTCGATCCTGCACGCAGATTGACTAACCTGCTCGGCAGGTGTACAACGAGGTGCCTATGTGGTGGTACCTTGCGATCTTCTTCAGCAGTTTCGCCATGGCCATGGCTACGATGTACACCGGTCACTCAGGTCTCCCATGGTGGGGACTGATTGTCGGTATCATCATTTCCGCCGCCTTCCTCCCTTTCGTCCTCACCGTCTACGCTATCACCGGTATGTTCACCCGCACTCCAAATGACCACGGCACCTGAGTATCCACTGCTTAGGTTTCTCCCCGAATATCCAGAGTCTCGTGCAGATGCTTGGAGCAGCCATGATCCCCGGCAATCCCCAAGCTAACATGTACTTCACCCTCTACGGTTATAACACCCTCGACCAAGCCCGCGGTCTCATCCGGGATCTGAAGATGGGACAATACACGAAGCTTCCTCCTCGAGTGACATTCACCG
Organism: Pleurotus eryngii var. eryngii; assembly: GCA_029467805.1. Lineage (NCBI taxonomy): Eukaryota > Fungi > Basidiomycota > Agaricomycetes > Agaricales > Pleurotaceae > Pleurotus > Pleurotus eryngii. The sequence continues at coordinate 203,988 of SZVJ01000031.1, read as the reverse complement.
TGCAATGCCTTGGCTCCGTTGTTGTACGTTCCCGGATATCCAACTCTTCCAAGCTTTCTCACACGACAATTCGCAGGGTGGTCTCCTCAACTATGTCATCATGAAATCTATCATATCGTCCCGCCGAGAAATCCTGCTCGACGTCCAAGGTTCCAACGTTGTACGTACAGCTCCAGATCAACTTTCCGTTGGTTGATGGACTGCTGAGCCTGGGTTTATATTATAGTGGTCCGGTCAACAAGTCCAATCGTTCAATTCCAACGCCATTTCATGGGGTGCCCTTGGCGCTGATCTGTACGCTCCTGGTGGCCGTTACTGGGTATGCTGAATAAATCTATCCTCCTTAGGGATGACGAGGTGCTGACGCTTCCCCCTCAGATGGTTCCGTTCGCCGTACTCATGGGACTCGCCGTGCCCATTCCATTCTGGATCGTTCACAAATTCTTCCCTAAGCTCAACGCAGACAAAGTCGTCACGCCAATTCTCTGCTGTGCGTGTTCTCTCCCGATCAAAAAACGATCACTGAATATTCTTCCGCTTTTCAGGGACCCTCGGATATCTCAGCGTTGGAATCAACTCTTCAGTTTTCACAACGTTCTGTCTCGCTGTCTTTTCGCAATACTACCTCCGCCGATACCGTCCTGGTTGGTTCCGCAAGTACAATTTCTTGATGTCAGCCGCCCTGGACGGTGGAACGCAAGTCATGGTATTTGTATATACGTTCGCAGTTGGTGGTGGGAGCGGTAGCGTTGTAGATTTCCCGAGATGGGCATTGGTGAGTACAACTCACAACCTTGATGCTGCGTCGACTGACCGTGTCTATGTAGAACCCCGCGGGAAACCCTGATTATTGTCTTCGCCTTACGTAGTTAACGCATATTCATGCTTATGTCTTTTTGCTATGTATGTATTCTTATAGTCTATTCTTCGCACCATCAACTCCCCAGCACACGCATAAATATCAGATTCACGTTCCATTAAGGCTTGATCGCAGTCAACGCCGCCCAAGGAAGGCATATACAACATGTGGTTCACTGTCATAAAGCAAACTCCCATCTATACGGTTCAATAAGAAAAGCGTGCAAGTGGACCTCGTGAACGTACTGTTTAACTTGTACAGTACGATGTACATTGTGCACAATGATCAGTCCGTGGGAACAAACTACCCCAAAAACAGGTGCTTGCCGACAGCCACAGTCTAACGGAGTTTTCCTTGCTCATACGCTCAAGTACTTGACCGACGGCGATGGAGAGGAGAAAGAAGTGACGGGGACTGGAGTATTGGACAACGCAGCAAAACGCGTACAGCTTCAAACCGGCGCCTGCTCTGCACACCCCATTACTTACCCATTTACGCAGCACGCTACAGCCTCATGTTCTTGTACTGAGCGTCTTTACATTTTCGTGACTGTCTGAACGTCGACAGACATTGAATGTACCCCAATACTCTGACAAAATTCTCACCAATTTCCAACGAAGGCCAACGGTGTGTGTTGACTACGGAGTCCGTCATGTAGTAAGGCGCTGACTGCTGTTGACGCTTAGATACGTGGTCAGTTCGGAAGGTCGTTATTTCGCTGTCAAGTACTCCTATATCGAAGCTGAACGCCGTAGAGCAGAAGGCTTTCACCGGGCACCCTTCTCAAAGCTGAGCGTAAGACTTGGCACATTCCGTCTGCACGTTTCGACAATAATTAATGACAGTTGGCATCGAAGCTCATATTCGATGATTATGCACACCCTCGCAGAGCTCCATCCACAATCGGGCTAGTTATCACTTTGTACTATCATGCTCTAGGAAACGCTTCAACACGGGCGATTACAGATACACCCATTGCGCTCCTTCGCTCAGGTAATCGATATGCGGCTACTTGGACTCCGATCTACTTGAACTGTCTTGCATTGGCCTTCTTCGCTCGATTCCAACGCAATGGGGATCTCCTAGACCTCCGGGATGCGGTGTCGAAGTTTCGCGAGGCTGTCAGCCTACCCGGCCCTTCGGCAGAGCACGACGTTCGCAGTGGCTCTCTGCGCTTACTTTTTCGTCTCTCACGACCTCAACTACCTTGACGAAGCTATCTCGAAGTTCAAACAAGCCATCGCGATGACTCCAGATGGCCACCCGGATCTCCCAGGATATGTTGCTAGCTTGCAGGATGCCTACGCCCCTCAGCGAAGCTGTACTTGCCACGCTTGATTTACTTCTGATATATATATCTCGAATTTATGATAAGTTATTTCTAGCACCCGAAGGTTTTACCGCCGCCCCGCTGCCTAACTTCTTGGAGTAATTAACACACCTACCGTCACACCTAGTCAAAACTTCGAGCCTAGGTTTCAAACGCATATCCTAGACCTGAAGCACTCGTTGTATGATGCACGAACTCGACGTGACGGGGATGGCAACCCCAGTGAGCATCTGTTTCCTATCGACGGTGACTCGCTGATAGATACTTACTTTCGGAGAACAGAAGGTCGTGCCGCGGTTCACCTTGTCCGACTAGTACACATGTCTACCGGTTTTCAAGGGTTCACCGAGATGGCATTCTGATCAGTGATCATCAGATGGCGCTACTCGTCCCATGCACGATAATGTGACACAAACGAACGAAGAGGAGTTCCAAACCGCTTTCGAGCGACCCCGCCATACAGTCGGTCTGTCTACTTGCGATCTCTGGTAGGTCTGTGTTTTACAGTGTGCTGTAGGAGTCCCACAATGACATTCGCAACTCGTTGCAGCTGCTATCAAAGCTTAAAAGATCATTGCGATCATTGCGCTCTGTCGCAGCGCCGTATCAAGTTCCTTCTTTGTACTTACCTCGATAGGAAGCATTTCCAAAGCGTCGCAATTTTGGTGATATCCAGTGCGTGTAGATACCGTACGGGAGTTCATGCACCGGCGATAGGTGCGAATCTGTGTCTGTCGTTCCGCTCTCTCCAACCCAGTTCGCTCGTTTCTCCCAAGTAACAGCTCAATCAACAACTTGTACAGGAATCGAGTATAAAAGGCTCGTCTCCTCGGAAGAGAACCCCAAGAAGTGCCGGTCACTCCTCTCCTACACCCACTACGCCAAAAGCAGCAGGTCTCTTTATTCACCTTCACCCTTTCCCCCCCCTCACGAATAATCCACTAAATATGCAATTGTTCGCCTCTAAACTCAGTGCCCTGGCCGCAGTGCTGTCGATGGCTGTCCTGGCTGTTGTTGCGTCGCCAGTACTGGCTGATGTCACTGTGAGCACTCCTGCATTCGTCGCCCAGTCGTTCAGTTACTTATTCTTATCCATGCTTAGCTCCGGCAGTTCGACCATCTTCAAACTCGGGACACATCCTCCGAATGGAACATTCTCGACAGACGCGGCAAGAGGGCCACGGCCTGTGACTGCAAAGTCGTATGCCGCTTCGACCTCCTTTCCGTAGATTTTATGACATTAACTATGAGTGTTATCCCTAGATGGTAAAAGGCAAATTGACCGGCAACACCTACATTGCACCGGTGGTCCAGCAAACACTAGACCGGGCGATGGAACTCACAAAGAAGAAACAAACCCTTGGGTATGTGCTGTCCGTATCTCAGCCGTCCAAAAAGTCAAACATATCAACAGCACCAACGCTTACCCACATGCATATAACAACCACGAGGTGCGTTGGCATACGAAGCATCGGTCGAATGTATCAATGATTCTCTTGCTACCCATTGGCAGGCTCTGAAATTCCCTGGTTGCAAGGGCACGAATTTGATGGAATATCCGCTCCTCAAGAAAGGAGGGGCGAGCGGTTCGCCAGAGGCTGATCGAATTGTGTACGACGCCAAAGGGAATTTCTGTGGGTGTATGACGCACGAAGGGGTGCAAGGGAATGCGTTTCAACTTTGCAAGAGCTAAACAAATTGTTCAGTGGCGGTAGGATGCCTTTGCGGATGTAACCTAGTTTATGCTGTATATGCTACTTCTTGACGAAGCTATTAACGACATGCGTAGGTCCACTAAGTAAGCTGTTGAGTTTGCGCCGAATGACGGTGTGCCCACGGTGATGTGGGCTAGGGACGGGTCGACAAGCATGGCGGCAATCGACAAGGCCGCGAGGTCGTAGGGTTAAGCTTTGGGAGCTCTTGCAGTGCAATCCATCATGGATGCGCCCGTGATGGCCAGCCCGTGTGCAGACACGATTGTCAAAAATGATTATCATTCCAACTACTGACAACCGTCTGATGTGGTATCGACTGTTCAACTCTATTGGACTGATTGATTCGACCGGAAGTGTCCGTGCAGAAGGCGCTAGATCATGATCCCCTCGTAGTATATAGGCTGGTTTTCGAGCCTAATGGTTCTCTACGTTTCTCTTCCTCCTAGCTACGTGTCATGGTGAGCTTCTCTGCAATTCAATCGTAAGAATGGAGCGAAGCTCATCTAGAATAGGTGACGAACAAATTGCCATCAAGTATGATTTCCCGTACCATTCAGAATGATACGGGAGTCGTTGACTCAACGGAGGCCCCCCCACGCACAAAAAACCTTCCTATCGAGCTGGTCAGCCATATGTTCACTTATATCGATCCTCGGACGAAAGACGGGATCCCAACCCTCAGAGCTTGCTCTCTCGTATGTCGAGCCTGGTCCACTATCTGCGTCCCTCGTCTTTTTGAGAACGTCTCTATCTCTTACGGCTTTGCACGGCGACTATCGTTCTTCCACTTCACGGCTCCCCACCTATGCCAGTATATACGCAGCTTCGAGCTTCGGTTGTGGGGCGATATCCCCGAAACTCCAGAGTGGACTTCGGAGTGTTTTGGCAGATTCAAGAATTTGCACGCCTTACACCTGTGGTGCTCTTTGAGTGACTACATGCCCGTGGAGTTTTGGCAACTCCCGACGCCGCTTTGCTCGGGAGTCACAACCCTCCTGGCCTCATATCGTCTCAGAAAGCTGGAGATAAACTGGGACTTCGGAACCGATACCGACGCCCTCCTTTACATGCTTTTCTCTCTGCTCGACCTCGTTGAAAAGTCTGACGCTCAGGGACGTCAGGACCGCTTACCGGCTGGGTGATACTGATGAGATGCCCGGATTATCGGCTATAACTCTTGGAGCCCTGTCCAACCTGTCCTTGGTTCGCGTCAATCATCTGGCAATAGATGCAGCCCTCGTTCAATGCCCAAACCTGAAGTCGTTGACCACTCATATATTCGGTGACATGGCAGGTGACACGGAACTCGCCTGGACGTTACCGCCATATGTTCCTTCGGAGTTAGAAGAACTACACCTCCTCGGTAGTTCAGATAATTCATTGTGCTTCGTTGCGCTGACTCTGCTTTTCTACAGTTGGGTATTTCAATCCCACCCCATACTTCGCTGAGTCTGTACGCCTCTCAGCACTCGAAATCGACATGCGCATTTCCCAGGCGCCTACGGTGGCTCATTTCAGCAAGTGGGTCAAGGATTGCATTGACGCATTACCCTTTCCTGAGCTTCTCCGCCGGCTCACGCTCAACATCCGCAGCCTTGTAAACTTGCATGACTTTACCTACCCCCAGGCGACCGACTTTGAAATATTGTCAACATCCCTAGCGAGACTACGCAATTCTGGGGCATTGAAGCATATCAAAATTGATGTCCTGATCACAGTGGATCAGGACAAGACTGATGTAAATATACCAAGCGATTTCACCACGATGGGGGAGGTGAAGAACATACGGGATGGGTTCGTACCGATATTAGGACCGGGGGTGAACATTGAACTGGCCATTGAAACCAGGGATTGGGGAATGGTCACTGTCACGTTGGATTGGATGTCTTTGGGAGAGGGAGGCGATCGGTTCAGTAGATAGCTTATGAGACATACCGTGTATCTTAGTGAATCGAGGATGCAAGATTAGGGCCGTAACACTTCTCCGAATCATGGCACCCGTCATCAGATCCATTTTACGTGAGACCTCCGTATCCTATGTGCCCCATGAATGGCCTTGTGGTAAACCACAACCAGAAGGCGTTGGCATCTGGGGCTAATATGCAAGCGTGCTTTGACCGCACCCAAGCTCTCAGCCCGAGCACGTAGGATGGCACGCACGCAGGGTGCTACATGACTCGTGATTCATGAATATCAGTTCCAGTCAGTATATTAATTTACATCGCGAACAGCTCGGTATGCAACCCGACGCCGCCCACCTGCTTTCCTTTCCTCAGCCCGAGTCTCGCGACGGCATTCGCAGCCTCCCGCGTCAGGCTCTCCGGTCCGCTCGCACAGATCCCTATCCCGCCACCGAGCCCTGCCCAACGTGGGTGATGACGGGGAGATTGCGGACGTGCCCGCGCTTCGACGTCGACGTCAACATCGGCGCCCACTTCGCCGTCCTCGATACCATCACCACCGGAGGTTGTAGATACGGAAGAGGGGGGAGTGATCAAAGCCTCCAAGAGCTTGTATACGTCTGGGCGTTCAAGTATGACGTCCATGTTGACGATGTCGGGGACGCTTTCCGGGTCGCAGAGGCACGTTACGAAGACCGTGATGTGCAGCTCGAGCCCCGATGAGGCGGCAGCGAGCTCGGCTATGGGCGCCAATAGCGCTGCGAACCAATTGATGGAACCTTACGACGCAATCAGTTAGAAGAGCAGGGAGACGAGGAGACAAAGCACTCACCAAACGACTTGACGCACCAAACAAATTCAACACGCTTCGTCTTCTCGCCTTTCCTCACGCCGGCGCAACGTTTGACGATATCGTCCAGCATGCTGATGCTGAACGTGGCGCCACTACCTCCCGCGACTAGCAACACGCTCTCATACTCGCCTAGATCGATCGAACACCCGCCGTACGGCCCGTCAATCATGACTTGAATGGGGATGGGTGTCGCTGGTGATAAAGGAGTAGGGGAGTGGGAGACTTCCTTCTCGTTAGCCGAGGAGATACGCCGGAACCTCTCTCCTTCTTTCAAGGCGTACTCATTCACTGCTCGAGTCCAATCGCCACAAACCCGCGCGCCAAGAACCATGCCCTCCATCTTGTACCCATCCTCCTCCACGCCGCCGACCGAACCCGGGTTGTTCATAATGGTGAGTGGATGTGATTCGAATATTCTCCCGGAAAAGAAGATGCGGAGCCTGACGTGCTGGCCTGGTAACCACCCATCGGTGCAGTCCCGTATGTTTATCTGAGGCAAGCCATGACATACAGTAAGGAAGAGACACGGAGGAAAGACATACGATGGTCATCTGCTTGCCTACGGGTACCAGCTCCGCGTCCTTGATGCGGTATCGGAACAGTCGTAACAGAATATCGAATCCGTAGAACGCTAGCGGTGGGAATATCCACGGCGAAGCGTATATCGTGTGGTAACAAAGCGTCACAAAGAACGACACGAAGCCCAGCACACTAATCGATCACGCACATGTCAATCCTTGCAAAATCACAGAGGAAACGAAACATTCACTGGATGATGAAAAAGAACTGATACCACCTCCTGCGAAGCGGCCGCAGCGACGAGATCACCAGAACGCAAAGCACGCCCAGAGCAGCAACGCCTGTCGTCTCTTTCTGCTCGCCGAGAATAGGGAGATTCCACTCAAGGTGGTTGCGTATCCAGAGGGCGCCGTGGAGGACTGCGGCTAGGAACAGCGAGCGTGCTGACCATTTATGGAGGAAGTTGAGTTTCTCGTATCCGTAGCCTGGGCCGAATAGGAGGGAGAGAATGGAGTTTTTGGATGCGAAGAGGAATACTGGGGGTAGTTGGGCGATGGCGATGAATCCTACCGTTCCACTGTCGTAAGTAAGACGTCGCATCGGGATTAGATCATTGTACGAACCAGCACGATTAGAATTCTCGATGAGCTGGGCATCTGTGACAGTACACACGACGACCAATACTATGTATCCGATGATCAAGGTAACTAATCCGACGAAAGCTGTTAGAAATAGAACCGTAGGATGAGCACGAGTACTCACGTTGCGCGACGTTCAACTCGATCCCAGGCGGCGTTAGTAGCATCAACGACCATATGCTGCTCAAGACAGCGCTCCTCCTAGGATGCGTTGCACGATGCCCCTCCGATTTGCTTTGATGTCCGTCTGAGCGGTCGACAACGGGCGTATACCTTGTCTGTCCGTCCTCCTTCACCCCGCCAAACCATGCTCGGAAGACGGTGACAAATCCCCTCCTGTGTATTAGTCGAACGAGGCTGGGTAGCGCTAACAAGATCGCCGCCCCCAAGAAACTAGCCCAGACAATCGAGAACTTGCGCTGCCATTTGGGATCTTCGACGTACGAACTGTTTGAATTCGGGTGAGCGTAGGGATGAAATGAATATTAACCAAGCAAGATACAGACTTGTATATCTGAAACTCTGCCGGAATTTCTGGTGGTTTGCCCGTGTTGGCCATTTATATTAATTTCCTGGACCGATGAGCGCGGTGAACGGATTATAAGCGACGAAAAATTCAAGCCGCGGGGCCCAAGGAGGAGCTCAAGGTATGTCTGGGAGACGACGTCCGTGGAATGCAGTAAGTAGAAAGAGAGGATGAGGGGATGGGCGACAGAATCGTCTCGTGGAGGCTCAGCCATGGAAACGTTCGGAATGATGGGAACCGAATTTTGTCAAGCACGTGCAAGAACCAATTATGTAACTTGGGGACCAGAGAAATTTTTTAAAAAAATAAAAAATAGCATTAAAAAAAAGTAACCCGTCTCTCGCCTACATGCATGCAAATTGATCTCTGTTGCCGCTAAGTCAGAGCTGGGGCGTGCGCGTGAAGCCTTGAAACTTTGAAGAAGTGAGAGGATTGCAATATTGAGCGTGCGTGAATTCGGCTGTCGATAGCCGATACCTGATAAGAATCAGGTGGGTCGTTCCCCGAGTCATTCCCCGAATGTCGCCGACATTCGAAGGAAAAAGTAGTAGAGGCGGCGACGAAAGGAGAAGACAAAAGCCGGGTCAAGGAAGTGACGATGATTGTGCAGCTGATCTCGACAAGTAGGAGCTTAAACAGCAAGACATCAAGAAGTGGGAGAAGTGAGTAGGAGACGAACATCTTCAACACCGACCTACATGTGTCGAAGAACCAACTGAAAGGCGCCTGAGTCGTTGACGTTAAGAGTACTCGGTGATGACAGGTCTAGTAGCAGATCGGGGGTAGGTCATAAATTGCTGCTGCCATTGGGCATTGGTCGAGGCACAACGGACCTTGAGCTTGAGTATGCGCAGATCATGTAGTCGACAAAAGTGAGGGGTGTTACAGAGCAGACAAAAGTGGTCTAGCTTGGGGAGGACTTCGCTCTCGCCTTGCACCTTTGTCTTGCGTCTCAAATATCCCGCTCATCGCCACCGGCGACACTGGGGAGTGGATGGCCATCGTCCCAGACGACGAGGAGGTGCGTTTTTACAGACGATGGGAGGGAGAAGAGCAAGAGGGATCGTCTACAAACATGAGCCATTTGTGCTGCTTTCGTGAGAATCTCGGCTCTGGTTGAGCGGTTTCTCCCATTGGCTGCACGTGCTTGACTGTGCTTGACTGTTTTCTTTAGAAGGACCAAGCAAGCCGAGATGCACACCGGTCGCGTTACGTAAAGAGACAAAAAGTTTTTCCTTGGTTCCCATGATTTCTCAGAAGTGTGCGACCGTACAACCTACGACTGTTGACGTTGAGCCTCGACGAGGGCAACGGTGTTTACCCTTCGCCATCTGACTTGATTCTTCGCCTCACCACAGCCCAGCAGCACCCATGCCTAAAAGCCACTCGTATTTCGTTTTGCGATCGACATTGCTACTTCTTTCGTTTTCTGCGTGGCTAACGGTCGCCCAACATGCAAACGGGATGGATATGAGTATGGATGGGCCAATGGATTTGGTGAATTTTTCTTTTCATTTCCCATCTCACAACTCCCCTTCCCGTACCCCTCTTTCCCCCCACGACTTCCCTCTGTTCTGAATACGGAATATTCAATGAACTTTCTACTCAGGCCAGCGGTTCCATGATTTCGTACGTCCACTTCACCCCGGGCGACGTCCTCCTCTTCCTCGGCTGGGTGCCCAAATCCAACGGGGCAATGGTCGGCACCTGTATCGGCTTGTTCTTACTTGGAATATTGACGAGATGGTTTGCCGCTATCCGAGTCGGAGGGGAGAGGATATGGAAGGGAGAGGACGTTGCAAGGCTGGTGGATTACAAACGAGACGATGACTTGGATCGACTGTCCTCTGTGCAGTCGGCGGAGGTTTCAGAGGCTGTATCGGAGGTGTCGAAGAAACGCCCGACGTCGAAGCAGATGCAACGCCCGTTGGCCGCGGTTTTATCGCCCACCATCGCGGCTTTGAGAAGCGTGAAGATCGTGCCACAGCACGCGTATGCGAGGGGTATCATGCAGGTCGCACAGTCGGCGTTGGACTTCGCGCTTATGTTGATTGTGATGTGAGTCTTCCTCTCTCCACCATTCCCTCACTTCCTCCTTCATCGACCTCCTTCGCCGCAATTATCAACTAGCAGTCCCCTACGATTCACGGAAATTGACGGGCATGCATTCGTTATATAGGACATATCAAGCATCGTTCATTATCTCCATCGTACTGGGCCTAGGCGTTGGCGAGACGCTATTTGGGCGGTATATGGTTATGCTGTGAAATCGCGCTAAGATGTTCTTTCATTCGTGTAACCATGAATAGCTCGGCGTTCGTTCATCCGGTACATATGTACGGACTTCTTGAATTCAATGCCTTCTAGTAGGGCTTTATCATGAGCGAGACTTAACATCGGCCTTTTCCTGATTTTCCATTTACCATGTCCTCTCATCCATTGCTAGTTTTCAAAGTCATCACCGTATGAACCGACAAGAACGGCAGCTCGTATGTAGGGTTGCGCCCCGTAGTATGGCTCTGTTCTTTTTATAGAACCACGCTACTAATGAACAGACAGACTCACCAGCACGGCCTAAATTAGGCCACAGTCTTAAACGCACTATAAATTTCCACAAATGATTTTACGCGAAAAGTACTCGGTCGTGATCCATGATGCAACAGGTCCTAGAAGCGATTCCAGCGTCTAGAGCACACTAACTTTTGAAGCTACTGCGACGCGGCATGTTTATGGAGATCTATAAAGATGTTGCTTCGCGGACTTGGCACTCCAGAGGAAGCTTTTCTGTAGGCCTTCTCCTCTCCTTACCCTCGAAGGCAACATGCTTCCGAGAGGACTCTTTGTGCTCATTAGCGCCTCTGTCACCTTCATTGGCGCTAAAGCTGCCAATGACTGGTCCAAACCATGTTTCGATGGCGAATGTGCCTATGATCTTCTCCCTGCCTCGGGAGGGTCTGGTATCATTAAGCTGGTATGTTGACGCGCCCTCTATGATTGTATTGAATTCTCATTGACCGCAACGTATAGTTCGGATCCTCGAAGTCTATCAGCGATTTCACTCCCGCTGCTGGATGGGTTGTCCTTGATTGCGACCCCAATGTGGTCGATCAAGAAATTCGCCTCGTTTGCGAAACTGACGACGCGGAATCGGGATGTCAACACGTCTTTGACCACCATGGCCCGGTCGACAAGATCGTCCGACTTCCCGAGAGTGTACGTGCTCACGGCGTGATTGACAACCCACAATCATTGATTTATATTTTTCCGTAGTGTGGCAGCGGCCCATTCGCAAGGATTGCGAGCATGATGGTTGCGGAGGACCAGTCGCTCCCTGAGCACGCGCAAGGGAAGATCAGCCGCAGGAATGGCGCTGCTGCTGAAGTACATGTGGTCCGGCTCGATGGTAACTTCGCCGCAGTCGACCCCGCAAAGTACGTTCACCTTCTGCTCTCTCCCTCTGAACTCGTCCTGATCTAACCCCTCCTGAAGAGTCGGCGAAGTCAACTTTGCTTTCATCGGGGTATGTTTTATTCTTGATTAAATATGTGGCTTCTGCTGATGAGGCGTTTCCTATGCAGGCGACAGTACCTGGTTTGGATTTGAACGCTGCATTCGAGGACGGTATCTTTGACGACATCGGTAAATGGGTCTCCAATGCTGCTAACACTGTCGCCACCGCCGTCACATCTGCTGCCAAAAGCGTCGCTACCTGGGCTGGCAAGGCTTACCAAGATGTTTCAGCCATGATAGCTAGTAAATTTCGTTTTCTTCGAAGAACCAGCAAGGCCGCTGACTGACGATGCCCCTTTCCGTTAGACAAGACCAGTTTCGAGATTGCTCCCAAAGTTGAGAGCTCTGACATATCTCTGAATGCCGATGTTGTCCTTTCGCAAGGCTCTGCGCCACCAGCGTGCCCTGGTGGCATCCATGCCAAGATTGATGTAGAGTTCCACAGCAAGGGCTCCATCAAAGTTAAAGCTGGGATCGTTATCGTCGGCAGCGTTATTCCCCCCAACATCAGGGAGTTCTCGGCCTTTGGCGGTCAGTGATGGCTTTCCTTGTTCGCTAGGAAGTCTTACATCTGCGCTAGGTATCAGCGGAGGCGTCGATGCTAAGTTACATGTCGACCTTGCGCTTTCGGTATGCCTCGTATTCATCGTAGATCTGCGTCCTCTAATTTCGCGCAGGGTGGATTCCACTACGAGAAGCCGTTGCTCAAGGACTTGGGCCTCCCTGGATTGAGCGTTCCCCCGTACGTATCAAATTCATATCATCATATATTGGGACACGCATTAATCAAGTTGACCACCGTAGTCTCATTACCGTCGGTCCCTTCGTCTCTTTGGACGCCATTGCACAAGGTCACCTCGACCTCGCCGTGACGGCAGACATCCACCTCGCTTATGACTTCAATGACCTGGAGCTTTGGTATCCCAAAGCACACAGTAACCTCACGAAGGAGAAGGGTGTCAAGAGTAAAGACACTGGTGAGACATACACCCACATTTCAGCTCGTGATAGTAGTTAATTCGCATCCTCCCCAGATCTCGCCCTCCAAGCCTCCGCTCATTTGAGTGCCAAAGGGTTCGTTCAAGGAACGATCACCCCCAAAGTACATCTCGGCATCTCGGCCATTGGAGGTGCCGTTTCTGCGAGTCTTTGGGTCGGCGCCGACGCTTGGGTCCGAGGAACTGTCGTTGCCGAGGCTGATGCATCTGTCAGTGCTGGAGCCAAGAAGGGCAAACGAGACTCGCTCGACTATCTGCCACCATACTCGCATCGCGTGAGAGAGCTTTATGAGAGGAACTCTATTGCGTTCAGCGGTTGCTTCTGGATTGATGCTGGTCTCCACTTGAAGGGAGGCGCAGAGGGCTCGATTGTCGGATGGAAGGCGGCTGGCGATCTCTCGATCTGGGAAAGCCCAGCTTGGGAACTTTTCCATGTTCGTCATCTCCGTCTAGAACTCATCTAGACATAGTCACTGACTGGACTGTGTCCTAGAAATGCTGGGCCGCTGGTGCGGCGAAGGAGTCGAAGACAAGCAAGCCCACGTATACGCTCAAGGATGTTGAGAGCTTGTCGAAGGGCAAGCAAGAATGTTCGGCGCATGCTGAGGTATCATCACCCATTACCGACAAGGTCGCAAGCAAGGTGTAAGTTCCGTCTTCCCTCAGTTCACCATCTTTTGCTAAGTTGTATTCAGGTTGGTACCCTAGATTACGTCTTCTGTATCCTTACAATGTATCACGACTATTCTCGACCAATTATCCATTATCTGTGTATCAACTCTGAAGGAATCCGGCGCGGTTGAAACGCTAGGCGGGGAGACCAAGAGACGCACGAAGAGCGTCTTTCTTCGCAGCTGTATCACCGTTTATAAATAATCGGTACGCCTTCATGATGTCCTCGTATCTCTCCTCTGGTTGCTAGGGTCAGTATTATACTAACCACGAGTACTGGCGCCACTCGCTTGTCAAATGTTCGTAAACAACATAGCGCCGAAAAGGAGACGTCGGCGTGTTGATAGATAAACGGAGAGACGGAGGCTCCAACGCCAATCTAGTTGAAATAAAGGGTATAGCGACACTCCACTCGAGTGAGCAACTTCAGTAGGCCGGGTGCACGTACCTCCTTGTTCACTGGAAAAAGGAATTGCTTTGTGCTTTGGGAACGGAGTGAGTGTTTTTATCTAGTCCTCTCCCCCAAGGTTGAGGCTGACGCGACAAGAACCTGAGTGCGTTCGCTTCCGCTAGCCGTAGTACGCGTAGCAGCGGATGTGGATTTCGAACTCTCCGAAACAACGCTGTTCGACTGCACGGCCTTGGACGTCCTTCGGGGTCGTAGTTTGACGGTTTAGGCCGGCCGAGTGGTCGAAAGCATGCAGTCTGTCGCGGTGATGTGCCCGTTTGGGTAGGGCAGGCTGTGCGCAAGAGAGGGCCGAGGACAATGTGGATGCACCAACAGGCACCAACCCATTATCAGAATCGTAAAGATGCATAGCTTCGTCAATGGTGGAATATCATCGTCGTCGTTGGTCCTTTCACCGCCCTTGCCCGAATCTCCTTCACCAGCTGTTGCACGCTCCTCTCATTCCCCAAGTTCACTCCTCTCGCCCAATTCTCGCCGCTAACTCTACGCCGAAGAAACTGGCTTACCATTTGGGTCGGCTACCTATTCTCAAACACGCGCAGGAATGCGCTACGCGGTTATCTGCAGCATGCAGCATTGTCAAACATGCGCGAAGAAATGAGAGGACTCGACTGGTACATCCTATATGCGGCATTAGGAGATGTATAGGTGCATATGCTACTCACCGACGCGACGGCTTCGTGCAACGTAACTGATCTTGTCGATCTATACTTTTCTTGAGTCCCGAATTCTCGGAGCAAGCATTTTAGACTTACTGCTGCAGCAATACCGCGTCAATGTAAAATCTTAGACTGCAGCGAACTTTTTTCATCAAAAAAGGGGCAAGAGATCTAGCCATGTGCATATCGTGGAACTTCGCCAGGCTACCTCCCACCTCATCGCGTCCTGGAGATCGTGGTTCCCGCCTGATGAGCTAGGTAACTTTGAGATGAGTTGCCTAAGGACCTTGCTGAGTCTGGCGTTTTTTCTTTGACTCAGCTGCTAATGCGAGCTCGAGATAGTGAAGACGATGGTGATGGTGATGGTGAAGGCGGGTATAGGAAGGTGAGGCGGGGGGAAAGTAGTCTAACGCTAGTAGCTGGTCGGCATTTGATGCATTCGCCGTCTTTAGTGCCAAACTTGCCCAAACCCTGGGCCTGAATTCCTAATCCCCTAATATATAACCCCTATTGCTTGCTCCTGTTTGCAGCTTCGCTCCCGAAGCCAATGCTGGGTTGTGATTTCGTCCGACACTCTGACATATACTGATAGATAAAAATTCATAAATTGAACAATAAGCTACACGATTTACTACATAAACGTATGGCAAAGCTTCGAACACGGCGTCATCCGCTTTCGAACGACCCTCAGAATTCTTCTTGAGACAGGGAGCGGTGGCCACTGCGGCTCCATGAACAGAACGTAAAGTTGCAACGTCTGCAACTCAGTATTGCAGACAGTCGATGGCGACGACACCATGTTTCGGTCTTGTAGCACAAAGTGAGCACCTTGGATATGACCGTCACACATCCGACAACCAACGAGACCACGAGATAGAAGCTAGGACAGAAGACTGATGCGGAACGGTTCCACGAAACCTGGAGGAGCAGGGCAGTCGACGAAAAGGAGGCGCTAGTAGACGGGCCAAGTTCTTGGTTCTAGCTCTGAGGTGCTTAGAGCAAGTGATTTGGACTTAATGGAACAACCATCGCGCCAGTGTACATTCGGTGGCAACGGTCATTCCCTTTATCGATTCTGTGAGATCTAGGTATGCACGCATCGTGATATCGTGAAACTTCTCTAACCTATCAGCCGGAGACTCGGAGTCGCATCTTGGAAGCTATGGTCCTTCCTACTGTACCAGGCGACTCCAGAATGAGCCATCGAACCAAAAATTTGCAGAGCCTAGTGGACTTTCTGACGTCGCCGTCAGTACGAGTCTGCGACGGTGATAATGGGAGTACAAGGGGTAGAGCGGGAAGGAATAGTGTAATGATAATATAATTATCCTGAGAAATATGAGAGGAGCTCGGCTGAGTGTATAACTGGAGACTAATGGAGGAGGAAAGACGTCACCAAAGAAAGGTTTAAAGCCGTACTGCAAGTGCACGTTCATGATAATTATGCTAAGAATACAAAGTCCAGCGTCCCGAAGTCGATCACATAAAACCCGAACCCGATATCCGACAAAAGTAAATGCAGATAAAAGCAATCTGATAATGATACAGTGCCAGTCAGGCACAAATACTCGCCCCCTGGGCCCAATGCGCGCGTTACCACATATACGCGACGGAGTGCGGGGTATATGTATGGCAGACATAAGGGTACAACGGGACGTGTGTTGTTGTTGTCATAGGCGTATAGAGGACGCCTGGCGTGGCGTAATAAGCTGGTGTTGCAGGTCCGGGCGATGGAACGAGGACGTTGTTGTTATAGATTGGCGTCATCGCCAAAGTACTCGGTTGGTGTTCTATCCGGACAGTAGGCTGAGCACAAGGCGATCATTGCCGAAGAAAGCACGTACGAGTGGCGAGATGTACACCAGCATTATGGCCATTCTGGAGCGGAATCACTATTATTACTAGCTTGGCCGTTGCCACTTGGAAGCGAGCATGTCGCGTACTGAATTGGTCCCATTTGGAGGTGCATCTCATGATTACGAAGTGGTGAAGGTGTCTGACGATGTGGTGAGTGAAGTTGTAGGCATCCTTGCCTTAGTCTAGCAGGCTTATATACCTTTTCTAGCATCGCATTCAAGCCAGGGGTCAACGCGAGAATGGAAACTTCGGGGCGATGATGGTGATCAGTTGACAGTTAACAGCCAAGTAGCAAGTGAGGCGCGCCAAAAGTATCCCGTTAAGGAAAGCCGACGCAGTCGGGCTTGGCACACCCGCAGCTCCTGATACTCGTCTGCACGAAGCTTGAAGAGTCCAGTTCGAGAATAGCGGCAGAAAGCGGAGCGTCTCGAGGAGGTGATTCACCCTCGGATTCAGCCATCGAACCGGAGTCCAGCGCTAGAAAACCGGGGAACGATGGATCCGGCTGTTTCTCTCCTCTTACGTTGCTCGTACGTCCTGGAATGCAGTGGATGGAAGATGCTGAACATCGGTGAAACGAATCGTGATACTAGTACTTACCAACTCCCAACGATAGGCGCCGTTTGTCACCGCCCTTCGATCCAAACTTCGCGCCGCCGCGCGCCTTCCGACCATGCGGCGACCTACAAGCATCCTAGCAACCGCCAACCGCCAAGCGACCAAGAGAACGGTAACCTTCTCCCAACCACGAAGTACTTTCAATTCTGTGGCACCCTGCATGATTGTGATGTCGCTGGCATTGGTTTAGGTTCCGTCGGAGTTTACTCGTAAGTCAGCAGGTTAGAAAGAAGATCTAAACCTGTTCTTGTTGACATCGGTACTTCATATTCAAGCGTTCAGGCAGAGCAGTGAACGCTAAGTGGCCTACCAGTGGCCGCCCACGAGTTTACTCAAGTCTGACCACGGTTTGAGATTCCTGGTTACCATTAATATCATAGCCTCAGGAGATACTAGTGTGTCGCATCGCGGCCAAAGGTAGTTAGTACGTCCTTGATCTCATTGCATGTTTTCAATACTTAGTATGTCTCCGAGGAGTCGAAACCTCGAGGTATAGATTAACCGAGTTGTCAAATCTATTCAAATCAATTCACAACGCGAACTAATACGTTTGTTACGCCACATGCTTCTCGCCATCGCCTTCAGTGTTTCTTGACCAGTTTTCTCAATCAAACTGACTATTGTCGACACACTTAATACTTATTTCAAGCGTCTCACGACTCATAAAATGGTGGAGCTTGGTGCGTCTCTTCTCCGCTTAACATTCGCCAACATCTAGTCCTTATCTTCACCATTCAGTATTATCGATCATTGCTTATCGGCTCACATAGGGCTGTATGATCTCAGAAGTTAGTCATTTGTCGGGGGTAAGCACGGTATGTCGGGCATCCATCCGTCACGTTTTTGTGTTCTTTCGTTCTGGATCCTTCAGAACGATGCGCAGACTTACTGATCCCCTTTGCTTTTCGCCCTATCTTTGTCTCTAGCTTCATATCTTAGCCAATGAGGCGATGCCAGCGACACTTGAGAAGGACTTCGATGGTTGACGGTGGGTGTGCATTGTGACATGTAACATTCTAGCATTTGCTTCAGTTGCTTAAATTCTCATAGGGGGCTGCAGATCCAGATATCGCAGAACATACCCATAGCTGGGTCGTACACAGTAGTGACGATCGTAATATTACTGGAGGATTGTTAGCAGAGTTATTAATAAGACGGCTCGCGGTTGGCGATTGGATTGCTTGTTAACCGGTACGTTGGATTTAACATCGTATTAAAAGCGATTTGACTTAACTCTTTGGTGTTTAGCATGAAGCGACGGCAACGGGTAAACAGACTCCACGTCTAAAACCATTGGTACGTAAAAATGATATTATTGTGAATGGAATCTGGTTACGTAGATGAGGTAAGATCAACTCTATGTAGATTCTGGGGTTGATTGTTGTCCCTCAAGGCCTCATGGTCGACGGTCAAATATCAGAAGACGATGCTATTTTGAGGGAGCAGACATTCGAAGTCAACCGAGCACAGACTCTACGCAATGAACAGAATATCCGATATCCTAGGAGTATGCCCTTGTTGTACGAAAGGGTCCAGCGATGGAAACGGTACGTACCGGTGCGAGGAAGAGGGTGCTCGAAATTCAGACCCCACCCTTTTGAGGCATCTCGTAAGAGTTAAATCAATGCGTGCCGTCTATCTCTACCGTTCATTGGGTGTGCGAGACAAGCGCGTGACATGTATGCCAGGTGGTGTCCTTGAATGAATTATCGTATTCTGATGAGGAGGCTGTTCCCCTTCCAAGTCTTTGGAACGCCCCTGACCCAGTGGCTGTATACACTACCCATGAAAGACCCGAGTGCAGCGGTAAACGCTTGTTATCCTGAGGCCGAAGGGAATAAAGAGCGGACACGCAAGATTCAAACTTAGTCCGCAGCGCGCCCGCGGATTGTGAACCACACTACCTTGTGCAGTAAAGGCACGAGTTTGGCTAGTCTAGGCCGAAAGGAACCGTCTTTGCGATTGTCTTATTTGCACATCGGCCTCTCACATCCCAACCCCAAGTGATCTTGTATGTTTAACCCCACCGATGCGTAGGATGTGAATCATCCTTGGCATCGGCGAACTGACTGCTGAGAAACTCGGTTATTCGTACATGGACACGCCCAATTTGCCAGTACCACCAACCCCCCGCGTCCATCAGCCCCGAACAATCCCTAGCCAATACATATCATTCTATCTAACTTTTATCCAATTTGCCGTCAACGGCCGTCTTGTACGGGGAAGACGTCCCGTCATGGTGAATCTACCCACACAGACCTACGTGCGAAGCTGAATTGGCTTTTTATTTGAAGTTTCCCTAGGTCCACAACACAGGGATCCAATAATAAGATGATCCGGGTCAGCGGGCGTCCGTTCGATCTGACCGTCAGGCTTCAGCTTTACTACTTCGGCATCGGTCGTTTAAATTAGATGCTCGTCCCAGGCCATAAATCACGGGATGAGGCACCTTGCGTTATCCGATGGCTACAAGAAGTTTGGCGGGGAGTACGTTTGTGGTTTGTCTATTGTATGAGCTTGAAGACTAAGGCCGAAGTGCCTGTGATAGACTTCTGACGGCGATGGTGTCTGGTGTCTGATGTAATGCCGCTGCCATTTCCAAGCTCTCGGTTGCAAGGACCGGTGTGATGGCATTGTCATTGAAAGAGCCAATACGTTGTACGTGTATCGACGATGCCGTGGCTTGGCAAGCTGCGATAGTAATATTTTGGGCAGGTCTGGGAGTTTCGTGCTGTATGCTGTTAGACGAAGGCGGTCATGTTTATCGCTTGGGGGGTAATGGTGCAAAAGAAGCATTCGTGCACCCGGGAGCATTCGTGGCTTCTAGAAAATAAGTAGCTATTTTGTCCTCGAGTCGGAGTTTCGCTATTTGAGATAGTCTTCTCGTCATGCGCACGCTGACACAGCGCTACTGGGAGTGTATAGACAGCAGCCGGTGAGAGCGTGTAAATGGGTAGAACTAGAGCGTGTGTATTCCCATCTAGAATAGGGAAATGTACGAATGATCGGAAACGATATACGGAGATCAAAACAGACTATGTTAGAAGGTCCTTATTGTGGTCGGAGGGGGTTCTTTTAGTAGTAGGGTCGCTCAGCAGGCTAACCCCTTCCGCCTGACCTCTACTATCATCCTGAGAGGCTTGTGCATGAATCCTTCGGTCGTCTCGAGGTTGTCAGATTCAAGTTTGATGTCGTAGCGCAACAGCATCGTAGCTACCACCAGCTGCATCTCGATGTAAGCCAAACTGGAAAGTAGAGGGAATTGAGGGTCAGTATGAAGGGTAAACACGTGAAGACAACTCGGGTTTCTTACTTCCGTCCAAGCTGTGAAGGCCGTAAGCAAGAATGTGATCGCTGCGCAGTATGTTACTCACGCATTGTCTTGGTCCTTTCCCAAAAGTAAGCAAATAACGTCCCAAGTCCTTTTCTTCAAGCCAGCGTTCGGGTCGGAAGTTTTCTGGGTCACCCCAGATCGTGCGGTCATGCTGAATGGTGTAAGCCGGAACAGACATTTCCGTCTAAAGAACCAGAAGATATCGACAATTAGACCAATGCGTGTTGCGGATTACGTAGGACCGTCGTTGATAGATAGAGCGACTCACTCCTTCTGGAAAGAACTTCCCCAAACAAAGTACCCCGCCGCGAGGAACAGATCTGTGTAAACCAATGGCGGTTGTCGCATAATAGCGCAGACTATGATTAAATGATTAAACCCCAACTTGTGACGTCTATGTGCAGCACGTACCCTTCTTCGATGACCGCCGTAAGGTATGGAATATCTTTCACATCCTCATGCTTTGGGACTTGATCATCTGGAACAGCAGCCCGAAGGCGTTGGAGTAGCTTCTCGTGCACACGAGGATGTGTGAGCACAAGGTGAATGATTGCGGTAATCGAGTTCGAGGTCGTGTCAGAGCCTGCGATCCTGTAGTTTATCCCTTCATTGAGCGACAGAAACTCAAAGAGGAAGTGGAGTCACTGACAAAAGTGTGACCGTCTCTGCTATCAGCTCGGTAACCTGCTCTGGAGTTAAAGCGCCACTCTCTTCAACACGAGTTTCTATCAATTTATTGAGGATATCTTCTCGGTAGGATCCGGATTCTAAACGTTTGGTGACACGGCGACGCGCGAGGTCTACAAGGCCAGTTGACGATTTATGGCCGCGAACGAAGAATGGGTCGGGGATGAACTTGGACAGCGTTTTAAACCACGGGTGGACCCCGACAACCGCAGCCAAGTGCTCTCTCTGGATAGATCGATGGACGTTCAAGGCATGTTGTCAATACAAAGGCGAACAAACCCACCTCGTCTACAAGCGAGATCGCGTTCTCTTCCTTGACTTTGCCGTCTGCGCACATCACAGTTACGACGTCAGATTCCTGGCATATCGGTTACGATCAGAACTCGGGGGTTAAGACATTAGAACATCGTTTGCATACGTTTGTGACCATTCCAATCGGTTCCCCGAATGCTAGATCAGAGAGAATGTCGAATGCCAGGAAGTTGAACCATTGAAGTATGTCGATGGAGCCCGGGCGCTGGCAGATTTCATCTATCTTCTCTACGAAGTGATAAAGGTTCGAATGCAAGAGCGGTGTCACGCTCATCAGCGACTTGTATGAAAATCCCTGAGAGATGAGGCGTCGCTTTTGGGCGTGCTCCTGACGATCGACGGTAGAAAATATAGAAGCTTTATCCGAGACGAAGGCATGATAGTACGGCGACTTGTCTAAGGCCCGAGAGCCCTGTCCGTAAACGACGTTGATGGCATCCTTGTGAGCGACTGAGACATGGTTGGGAGCGATCCGAACGATGGGCCCGTATTTCTGTCAAGTGAACAATCAAGGGAGATTTCGGATGGCTTCGTCTCTACTTACTTTGTGTAGCGCGTCAACGACAAGATACCGGCGGCCCATGCGTACTTGGTATGCAAGCCAGAGAGACGTCCAACGCGCTAAGAACGGGCCAGGGACGTCGCGCAAGGGATCTCGATAGCGTTCCAGTGCTCGATGGATGACAGCGAACACTGAAGACAGTGCCATCAAGATGACACCTATCGAAAAAGACGTGACGTTTGGAAGAAGATCGATACTCGACATGGTTGCGAAGAGGAATGAGAAGCTCTAGAATGATGGAGAGGATGAATAGATGAAAGCGAAGTGAAGAACTCATCCAGGAATAGCTGACCCTTTTAACTCGAGCACTTCTTCACTTTGCGCTCGCTTACATTTGTCAGAGAAAGTCTCCGTACAGGTACCTGCCGATCCAGATGCTTTGCGCCCCACACGGTTAATGAGGGGACCTGACTCTATGTCGGAGGACGCACAGGTAAACTTTGTGAAATGGATCGCTGGTTGATATCTCAAAGCAGATACGATGGCATGCTTCTTGCGCTTAGCTCTTTGTCTGAATGTTGTGATAGACTGGCCTAGTGGCGAGCAAGTGCGAAATCCGGCCCCATCAGCGCCATTTATAGCGTGGACGATCGCGTCGCGCAAGGAAGCATCGGAACGTCCATGCATTAGTCGATCACCGAATGCTTCAAGGGTCGGAGTCATCCCACAGCACTACACGCTATGAGCTAGTGAATCTGTAGTTCAAGTCTCGATGTTAGGGACCCACTTGACAGCAAAAATCCTTCCGAAGGCTTTTGAACCCTGCCGACAAGCGAAGTCGGTTAGTGAGGGTGTTGCAGTTGAGCGACGCACATGAACCAGAACGAATATGATGGCGCAACGAAATCTGAGGATATGGACCGCTCACCAGTGCACGCGAAGCACGTCAATAGAACAGCTTCAGAGGGTTACGCTATGCTTTCTCTGTGGCCGGCTAATCTTGCTAATCTTTCAACTCTGGGCGGCTTGGACGCATCGACTATAAGTAGCCGAGACTCGCGTAGATGATGGGCGGTGACCGGTGACCGTGGTAGCGCTGCTGCACCATGTGCATGAGGTTTGTACGGATATAAGCTTGAAGGAAAACGACCCCCAACACCATTCAAGACAAAAAACTCGGTGTCCACCACCTAACACCCCTGTTTCCCATCATTGCGGCCGGATT
The DNA here is from genome assembly GCA_029467805.1 of Pleurotus eryngii var. eryngii. Classification (NCBI taxonomy): domain Eukaryota; kingdom Fungi; phylum Basidiomycota; class Agaricomycetes; order Agaricales; family Pleurotaceae; genus Pleurotus; species Pleurotus eryngii. The sequence goes on along the minus strand of SZVJ01000031.1, from coordinate 180,804 downwards.
GTAGATCAAAAGGGGATAGCTTTTTGTGGGTCGCCCCGCTGCGACGCGGAAGGACGCAGGAAGTGAGTGCGGTAGGTTTGGCTTGGAATTGAGGAAAAGCCCCACATACAACCGTTCCACATTCTATAGCAGTGATTGCATCTGATCTTACGGCAGAGATTTCTTGGAGAAAGCTTTTGTCTTTAAAAAAGATTCTTAAATGTATACAACTGCACCTACCGACCCAACAATCATGCAATCGTCGACTTTGAAAGATATCATCGTCGTTCTCGTCGTTTCTGGAGTAACGACATTGAATGTACGTTCAATGTCTTTTCGGCGCGCTAGTGAGAAAGTCCTAAATAAGCGTTGTATAGGTTTTCTTGTCGGGGGCGCTTACTGTAGCTTTACCAACTATCGGGAAAGACCTAAACTTTCGACAAGTACGTGCCCTTGACTCTCTTCGGGAAGGTCAATCAAATCATGATCTCTCACTTAGGCCGACTTGCAATGGCCCGTGAATGTTTTCGCGTGAGCATGGCCTCTTGAGCCTCTGGATTCTGTAATTGCACGGAAGTTACTGATGCGTGCTGATACGCGCAATAGGCTCTCGTACGGATGTCTCCTGCTCTTTTTTGGTAGGGTAGGAGATATTGTTGGGGGACGTATCATGTTTATAGTTGGCTCTGCTTGGTTCGCTGCGTGGTGAGCAAGAAAGCATAGGTACTTAAATATTTCACTACTGACCATACGCGCTGTCTCTTCTAGGAGCATTGCAACAGCATTCGCTCCAAATGATAAAGCATTTATCATATTTATTGCATTGAAAGGACTCGGGGCAGCTGCCAACACACCTTCCGGCATCGGCCTATTGTCGTCCTACTTCCCCCCGGGGCCGAAGCGTAACAAAGCCTTCGGAGCGCTGGGTGCTGGACAACCTTTGGGATTTATCGGTGGTCTGATCTTAGGTACGGTGAAATGCTTCGTCACCTAACCTCTTGCTCACGGTTCTATTCAGGTGGAATCCTCACCGACAGCCGAGCTACTTGGCGTGCAATCTTCTTCATCCAGGCCGGCCTTGGTTTCCTTTTCGTGGCCTTAGGATGGTTAGTTCTTCCCAAAACACAGATTGAACATAGGTATACCAAAGGCCTTGATTGGGGTGGCGCGATATTGAGCATGGCTGGTATTGGACTTCTGACATACAGCCTTGCGTGAGTTATTTCTCATGCTCAGGCTCGGCATTGACTCACTCTTGGATCAGCGATTCCACTACGGCGAGCAAAGGATGGGCCACACCTCACATCCCCAGTCTTCTATCCGCATCTGCGATCATAATCGGTGTCTTCATTTTCTACGAGAGGTGGCGTGAAGCTCGAGACAAATCAGTCCTTATGCCCCTCAGCATGTGGCGCCAACCTGGCGCTAAGATGGGAAGTGTTATCACAGTCGTTTTCCTTGCATGGTATGGCCGGCTCTGTCGCACGGCATGGACGTTACTAACGTCATCTTCCAGGTGGAGTTTTAATACACTAAGTTACTTCGCGACTCTATAGTTCGTTCGGTTCTCCATTCACTCCGTGTTACGTCCATCAACTGAACCTGAATTTTCACCGTTTAGTTATCAACAAGTCAATTACCTAAACCCCTTGCAAACGTCACTGAGATTCATACCCATGGCCCTCGCCGGATTTTCCGTCAACCTGGTCTCAGGCTACATGGTGAACCGTCTGCCGGGACAAGGCTTAATACTGGCGGGCCTTGTCGGGAGCGTGGTACGTCATAACGCCGTTCCGTGTCTAAACGCCTCATCATGAGACATGGTCATCAGGTCGCGCCCATCATTTTCAGTACTATCAACGTTGACGCTTCCTACTGGGCGAGCGCCTTCTTGGTCATGATATTCATCGGTAGGAGCATCGTGTATTCTTCCAGGCAACCTGCTGAACTATTCCTGATAGTTGGCGCGGATGCTGTCTACCCTGTCGGAAACCTTCAAATTATCAGCCATTTCAGCGAAGATTCCCAGTCTCTGGCTGGTGGTATTTTTAACGTTGCCACTCGTGTGAGTTACACCCTAGATACGGCCGCCTCTGTCTCCTTACTGCCAATGCCCAGCTCGGTACTTCACTTGGCTTAGCGATTACCAGCAGCATCGCAACAGCCACAAGCGAGAGATACAACAAAGCCCATCCAGAATTAGCGTCTGACTCTCCCGAAGTCCTGATGGTGGGCTTCAGGGCTGCCGGATGGACGTGTCTCGCAGCAGCAGCTTTGGGGTTCATCGTGGCTGCGATTGGGCTGAGAGGCATAGGCGTGGTTGGCAGGATTACCAAGAACGACGACTCTCATGACGACCTATCTTTGGAAAACATCAAAACGAACTCCCGTGTATCCGTGAGAACGATAAAGACTGCCGGAATTGAAAGCTGCCGCACAGCGCCCGACTCGTCCCTGACAATAGACACCACCTGGGGGAACCAAACAGACGTCTAATTGTCTCGAACTTCTTCCATTTGGACTGATTGGGCCCGACCGGAGAGTACACGCTGAGCAAGGTTTAATCAAGGGGTAATACAGCAAGAAGATGAGGGCCGAGGGCCGGTAAACAGGACTTCGCATATGTAGAGACCGTATTTATCTATTCCCCGTCATCAAGACCTTCATAATTTAATGTTTCGTCATGATAATTGTCGTGTATCGTCCAGAGATCGCCGACCAATTCTTTGAGTTCGTCGAGATCGAGGCCACTGCTTTGAACCACAAGCCCGGGTTTGCGGGTGATTTCATTATGAATCAGGCTGGCATAGGCATCGAACATTGCCGCGGTCTCAGTTGTGGTGGTCATACGTGTGAACAGCCGGCCTGGGCAATTTTCGGCTGGCAAAGGGGTCTGGGACGAAGGTCCCGTCAGTGCCTTCGCTGACGGCAACCCTTCACTGGACGGGTAGCTTGGGGCATGGAAACTGCGAGAAGATAAAGTTCGAATGTCACTTAACGGCATAGATAACTGAAATAACCAACCTGGTACCAGAGGAGAAAGACGGAGGGCCCTGAGAGCGCCATTTGTCGTAAGCTATCAACTCTTCTGGAGTAAGTCCCCGCGTCACATCTGAGATCGCGAATAGCGTGGCACACGGAGACTAGCCCATGAATAAGGCCTAATTCTGTAAAACGACATATTGATCGTCCCTTACCTTGTTCGCTGGCAAAGAGAAATCAGAAACGGACAAAGATCCGTCAAAACGTTCGGTGGGTTTCGAGAGAAAGGCGCCAGAGAGGTGGCTGAATCTATTAATGCCACGCCAGTTCAGCTGCGCCAGCAGGCTGGTCAGGGAGAGTGGAGTCGGTCGATTCCTAAGTCTAATCAACGTAAACTTCCGTGTGGACGGTTCGAGTGGGGTAATGATAATGACCAACCGTAGAGGTAAGGTAGAGCTTTCGAGATGGCTACATAAGGTAGCTGACGCCGAATAAATATCCACCTACCGCAGGGGATGAGTCGTATATACTGGCACTAGACGGAGGAGTAAGGTCGATCACAGACCGAGGGTTTGTCCGCTGTCTCTGGGAAAGTCCAAGCAGCCGATGTGCTAATGGGTACCGCCAGAGCAGAATCCATGTCGTTGTATGTTCTAAGAACTAACGCATCGTTGATCATGAACTTCAGATCTCTGAGCTGTGTCCATTTTGGGAACATAAACACCGGACCGTGAGACAAGGGCTAAGTGTACATACGTCTTCTGTCCCAGAGCGCGTCGGTATCGATTGAGATAAGAGTGGAAACGAGAGAATTGGCAGCCTGGAAAACTCGTCGCGGAAAGAATTGATGAACGAATCGATAAAAGATCCAAACGTCAATGTATCTTCGATGATTTGGATACCCTTAGTAAAACCGGTAGTTCTAGAGGCGGCATCTGAGCATACCAAGGTTGTCCACTGACCTGGGGCGAGTCACATTCTTCCAGGGAGCGCCTGACCGCGCCGTCCATAAGGTCGGTTTCCTGATCAAGCAAGACATTATTTGCGTGGGTGCTTCTCCCGCTGCACGTTGCTCACCTCGTTGTACTGGAGGAATGCTTTGCGCCCCCCCCCCCAATTACCATTCAAATGGTCCCCGTCTGGCGAATCCGGGATTTTTTGGATGCTTCTCGGTATGTAGGACACCCTGGCAAAGTCGGACCAGGAGGAGACCTTCGAAAGGGATTCTTTGAGTCCATCCTGAGTGTCTTCAACCTCGTTATTAATGCGGGCCTCGGGAGAACTACCGACCCTAGGTGCATCGTGTTTCGTTGGCTGGGTTGAGGAGATAGGCTCTTGTTTATAGGCAAGTATATCGCCGTCCCTGTGCCGTCAATAGGATGATTGTTAACCCGGATAGCGTTTGAATGATTATCAAAAATGCCTTTAATTCACCAGATAGACTCTTCGGCCTGCGACCAGCTACCAACGGATTGATCCTCATGACAGTACAGGGATTTTGCCGCAGAAAGAGAGCCGAAATTTCCTATTGTGGTCTCGATACAAGCCATGTAAAAAAGCTGGAATCAAACTCGCCCCGAACATCAAACACGAGTAATCGAGGGCAATACGTCTGATTCCCCTACAGGATAACAGAATTATTTAACAGTGGAGGCAGAAATATAGAATCTTACACGCCGATCAATGCCTTCTCTAAACGAGATATCATGGTTTACTAAGGGCTCCGTCTCATCATCGTACGTGAAATATTCTTCTTGGGTATTCCAGAAATGGGTGCCAGTGTAATTCGCGAAGGAACCAGCTTGGATGTAGAGTATTTCCCTCATGACCTTCAAGAACGCCAGATACTCGATCAAGGGTGCCGGTGAGAAGCGTTCGGCGGTAGTTCAATACGATCCACAGTTAGTCGTAGAACTGAGATCGACTTCTTGACAGTAAATTTTGGAAGTTGACGAAGTGGCGAAAATGCCGTGTATGGGTATGCTTGTGTCTCGGCACCTCGGCTTCAACGAACCTCGGCGGCGTCCGGCGACGTTGCTCGACGCTTGATCATCATCGATTCATCTTCCACCGCCTTGTGGTGGTCGACGATCACATTTCATATCTAAGGAATACGTCTTGGCTTAGAGAATAAGAAAAGTAAGTTCTTTCTCCATCGGCCTGAATTTAGCGAGATTGTAACCTTTTTTCAAGATTCCTCACAGACTTCAGGCCATACGAAGTGGGCAAAGCATACGGTTGTGTGGCGGTTCCTGCGGGCCGCCTGGATCGAAGATGGTGTCAAGACAGGTCAAGACTTGCGAAGGATTGCATCCGCAGCTTTCAAACTTGGGGTGCGGACCACCAGGGCCTCCATCCATTCCTATGGGCAGCGGACCGCGTAGCTCATATTGGCGAGGCTTCATGAAGGCTCAGGGACATGGGAAATAAGCTGTATTACCTCAATCGGGGCGGAACGCTCCACCGTTCTCAGACAGGCGGCCCAATGTCGGAGTCCCTCTGTCCTGGGTGTCAGGCAACGTCTTTGAACCACAAGCTGGCCTTATACGACGCATATCCCTTGTATAACGAACGCTTAAACGTTATAGTGGAGTGCCAGCTCAATCTACTCTCTATCTGAGGTCACAGGATCACCGTTGTCCTGGGTGGTGCTGCCACACCAAGCCCAACGGCGGCTTCTTCGCTGCCTGGCGCAACAGGGCCTCTTGTGTGCTCGAACATCAGGGACAGTCGAAACGGAGTTAGGCGACCACGCCCCGAAGAAGCAGCGACATACATCCGCCCCGTAAATGTAATAAACATGCTATTTCTTGCACTACGAACATTTGGCGTTCCTGGTAGCTCGTCGGTAGGACCAAGCAAGAATTGTGAGTACAAGTGTATTAGGGTATCGTTTTATTATCCTAACCTAGATTGTCTGTCATCTACCGATGGGGACATATTTGCACAGGTATGTTTTTTGTTCGATGAGAGAAATAGTCTCAATCGCTATAGAACAACTTTGAAACTATCTAGAACTCGGCGATCTTCGGGCGAGAGAGGCGCATACTTGGATGTTGGGGATCGTTCTGACGAATGCACATAGTGTTCAGTTGGAGTCGTTTGCCGATGGCGCAACCTCGGTTTTGGTTCAGGATCGCATAGCGATGACAACGGAGGCAATATCACTTTTTCCTGGACGTCGTGCACTTTCGTTGGCGCCAGCGGTGGCGAAAGGTAGCGTGACATCAGGGATGAGGGGAGCGAAGACGAAGACGAAGGTGGCGAGGTGGGATATCTATACGCGTAGTGGCCGGGGTAGGGCTGGAGATGTGCCTTCCCTCGCAGATCTGTGTGCATCTCTCCACTATGGTGAAGGTGACGTTCTGGGGGTCCATAATCGTCTATTTCTTCAGGAAATGCTGGCATCTGGTCTAATCGAGCCCCTGCTTTGCTAGAAACGTAAATGCCAGGTGGAACCCTTACATTACGCAAGTACTCGTAGTTCTCGATGATGGGCAATTTCGTATAGTCGTTCCCCTGGAGACGCGTCAATTAGTAGCAGAACGGTGGCAATGAACATTTGCCCTCACCGAGAAATATGCGACAACGTGCCACTTTTTGGGAGACGGAGAGCCCGGTAGCTGTACCAACGCAGAGTATGTCTGCTTTGTCAACCCATTGGGCTTCGTCGGTCGGTCCTTTCGCCGCGTTGGCGGGGGGATGATGGCGGTGGGGTCCGATGCTCTTCTCGCCCTGTATGGCATAGTAAGCGTGCTGTCGCCTAATGATGCGGATTGTCTTACCTTCTGGCGGCTTTAGCGTCCTTTTCGTCTTGTGTAGTCTCGACCTTCTCTTCGTAATAGAGGTAGTCCCCTCTCATTCGACTTTGTGACCTAGTGAAAGGGCCCCGTCCTTTGAGTGTTCCGTAGAAAAACCTAATTCTAACGGCCTACCATCGTCGACCATCAGTCCACCGGAGTAAGCCTCCGTCGTCTTCTGCTTCCTCCCAAACGAAGACATTTCCTGTTTTTAGTTGTTCACGTTCCGTGGTGGCCAGTCGACGCTTAATGAGAGGAAGTATGTTGAGTCGTACGGCTTCAAGAATGATGTGAGCGTCATTGACGTCTCTAATATCTATACAATAGTTCAGCAGTTAGCGTCAAGTTTGATGCCTCGCGTCTGGCCAACGTACGGAGGGAAGGGTGCGTGACGGAGGTATGGCTACCTAGGGGGTTCTGCATCAGGAGGAAGCGAGCGCAATGAAGTAATACAAAGGGTGGGATAGGGTGAATTGAGAGCTATATCAGCGAAGTTATTTATATACTCTGAGGGATACTTCGGGAGGAAATTGGAAACATAAATGTGACACATAGGCATTGCATGTCGTGTCTTCTCGGAGAGTTAACGGAGCGTATATGAATTACAGCGCACTTCCTAATGTGTGAAAAACTAGTTTGAGACCGGCTGTGCCATGAAAATGGTAACGGAGGGGCACCACATATCAGGTAATCAATCACAGTTCGATTGAAACTAGTTGGGACTGCTATCAAACGGGCCGGCAATGAGTGGCTTCAAAACGTATAAGACTCGTGACATACAGGATCGATGGGCTTGCTATTCCTTTCGTAAACAAGCAGGATGGGATTCGTGGGCCGATCATGCGAGGCTTATTTCTATGACTTGCGCCTAAACAGCGGATGGCTAATTTGGTTCTTTTCAGGGTTTCTTGGGGTCTTTTAACCAAAACCGCCGCTTATCTCTGGGATGATTATTGATCAGGGGTCTGCATGGTTGTAATTCTCGGCTGCTCACTATCTGATCGTTTATTTCACACAAGAAATTCGTGCAAAACACACGTAGCCAATCTTCTTTCCCAGGCAAAACCTCGGAAGGCCGAGGTTTCCCAATCTTGATAAAAGTCTCGAGTCCGTTTCCGAAAACAAGGAATCATCCTACTAAGAAGCGCTTCAAATTGCGCGGAGATGCCTGACGCACATACATTGCAGTCGTAATCCCCAGAACAAGCGCTAGCACTAGGGTCCTGAGCGTGACGGGGGGATCTTGTTGGACGGCTTTTAGCCTATCCCCCTGCAACATGTTTATCCCACACAGGATAAATCATCGCCGTAGGGAGGTCTTTGGCAGTATAGTGGGGGAATACAGCGGGCCTATGTGGGGAGAAATCACTGAAGGTGTTCCTTCCAATGTTATCCATTAGCCGATCCTAATAGAGAAATGAATTCAACGTACCGCATGTAAGGTTCTTGACCACTTCGGCCGTACCAAGAAGTACTTACACTACCGGAGTACCCACGATCCACAAGGGAGGTCATGCGTAAAGGGTCAGCCCCTCGGCAACTGGCGTGCCGATGTACGGACTATGCACCTTAAGGGGCATGAATTTCTGACGCAGATGGGGAATTTAGAGTGCATTTTGGGATTGATGATAAATAATTGGAATAATGGGTACGTAGGGAACATGGGAGTCGGCAACGATGCATGTCGGAACCGAATGGCGGCTACCATTTTCGGAAGGAGGATCGATAACAGCCGGCGTGGAATGTTTGGCAACAAGCACTCATAGTCTATCTCTTGAAGTTGGGGCAGAACTGAAACCTAATAAAAATTTCAGCCGTTTGAATGTTGTTTACACGTCTAGGTGAAGGTTCTACCTCGACCTATAGGACTATCTGACGGCCTAGAATTCAAGTGGGAAATGCAGTTCACCTCCAAGCGCTCATCAATGAGATATCTGGGTGAGGGAGAGAAACATCGCGAATCTGATGGAAATAGGTCGAAAGGAGAACCAAGAAGGTGATGGTTTCCTATGTTACACGACCAACACCCGGCATCGTCAATATCAACGTCGGCCGTGATGAGCAATGGCAGATGATTAAACACGGGCCTTCTGTGCAACACCATATGACTGCATGCATTGAGATGTGACCAAACGATGGCGCGAATGTTTGCGGAAATAGACACAGGCGATTGCGCCCTAAGTAGGTACGTAATGACATGTAGCGAGATGAAGGTCTCACCATCGCATAGGAAAATCGACGGCTGCCGTATTTTCACTCTGGCTTCTACGGGTTTCAGATTTATGAAGTCATGTACTCAATCGGTGCAAAAATATATCCAGATAATCCTCATACCTTGTCAACCAAGCGATAAAGACGTTCATGTGGCCGCGGTACCGCAAGAAGCGCTTCGAATCCGTTTCCGAACAGAGAAGTCTATTTCGAAGACGGCATATAAGGGCTCATACCTCTGTCTCGGTCCCGCAATGCTCCGGCTATCGTTGGGTGGGGTCAAGAAACGGGTCTAGCAATTGACATCCTTAGGTGAGAAGAGTCTGACTTGCATGGTGTCTGACGCTACGTAATGATCGGCGACAAAAGAGAACCGAAGGCCAACCTGTTAGCACTTTCTCCGTTACCGGTATCCATTACGAATGATAACTTATGCAAATGTCTGAAACTAGTAGTGACAGTTGCATCTGCTTTGGAAAAAACACGAAGCAATGGCAATGAAGTTCCAGGATCGGATCTAGAATTTAAGGTCAAAACGCTTGCAAACAACCGCTCAATACCTCGTTGCAAATATAACGAGAACGCGAGCCGGAGATACGACTGCGGCGAGATTACAATTCGTAATGGCCATTACGGAACACTCGCAGAATAGGGATGATCAATTTATCCTGAATTCATTATCGCCTAGTAATCTATCTAAATTGGTTAGTGCACGGTGTTGAGAACTAAGATATCACTTACTTCTACAGTTGTTGATGGTGACCACGAGAATACGCCATTGTCCGTACTTAACTTCTAGAGAAAAAGATTACAAAGAAGTTGGCTCAGAAGCATCCGGTTTGAACCGTAGCTTCGCTATGATCAGGGTATCCCAAGGCCCCTCTCCGACTATCGATACCTTGCTCGCACACTGAGGTTCCAGACGATCTTCGTCGGACTCATGATATGATGGCCCGCTATCCTGTGGAAGCTCAGTGTCAGTCGTAAATGCTCCCCATGGCTGTCGGACCCGCTGGGCCCCATATACGTTGAAATGTGCCTGAGGAAGCCATGAGCGATGGGGAGCGGCAAAGAAGGAGGGTCACATGCCTGCCCGTTAGGATGGCTATGGCACACAAATAGCCCATAGTTGGGCGTGCTCAGTGTGCCAATCACTACACGGTTGCGCAATTCAAAAATAGGTCAAAGCTATTTTTAGCATTGTTCTCACCTAAATATAGGTCCTCTTTTTGTATATCGTGTTGAGCGCCATATACTCTCAGAATAGTTTCTACGTTGGCTTTGAACCACTTCTTCGGGGTGTCCAGATCCTCGAAATACCGATACTGCGTGGTTTCTGAGCACAAATACGCACTCCTATGGCCTGCCCTGAGAGGAAACGAGTATTTTCGGGAACTACAGAGGATCAGCGTGCGGTCGGTCGAAGTTCATCATGGCACGCACGGAATCGAGCTGCTACTGAAAAAACTTTTCACGGTGTCCAGTTTCCTTTGAGCAAAGTTACGCTTGTCTTGCCTTTGCTTCCCTGTAGAGAAGTCTCCGTAGCCCTTTAATGAGGCCATGTCGATTCCAGCCGTTTTAAAGGGGTTGACGGCATTGAATAGAGTGACGAAAGAACCTTGAGGCTTTCTGAGATATCCCACCGCTCCTAACGCCACAGGCGATGGCGTCCAAAGGGGTAGTGTTACTACGATAATCTGATGTCAGCTCACGTGAACATACGAGCCTAGAGGAGTCTCACGGGAAGGGTGGAAGTCGTGGGTCAACAACATGCGATATCGTCGCTCGTTTCTCATTTGCTTCAATCTTTCATCAATTGGAGGGGGGGTGTCGTATCCGCTGTAGTGCCAGACATCAATGTTTTCGTCGGACATCGTGGAGGGCGACACTCCTTCACCATCCGACGAATCGCGGCTGAGAGTTCGAGTCGATGACACAGTGTTATACAATGTCGGTTCGGGCATCGCCATTGGCCTGCTGACCAGCGCCTCTTCTGATCGGTCGAAATTATAAGGGATAGATGATTGGGGGGAGGACGAGATATCCCTTGCCGTCCGAAATGAACTTCCCGCTTCCGATGACGCTGGTGAGAGGCCGAGAGCGTCCAAAAACTGTGTGCGTGCTAGATGGTATAATAGATGAGCAAATAGTAACGTACATATATTTAGAGTAGGGTGGTTGGATATGAATATGAATGCTTACGAGGGGATGTATACGGTAACGATATTGGGTGCATATCCGGAGAAGGACGTTGCTTCGGCTCTAGTTCAAGGTGGTCAGACATAGCGGGGGAAATCGTTTCTTCCCCTCCGTTCCCAAAAGCCTTGCGAATCTGCTTGAGGTCTGGCACCAATTTGCTGAACGGGGGCCGCTTCGTTGGATCGTGATGCCAGGCTTCATGAATAAGGTCTTCTAGGCCAGGCGTAACATATCTCGAAGGGGGTATGGGTGGGCGGCCGTTCTCCTCTAAAACTAAGTTAAGCACCTGCCATCGAATAAGTGGTATACACTCACTGAGCACGTAAAACGCCACAGTTTCGTCGTTCATAAGAGGCCATGGCAATCTCCCCATGTTCAAAATTTCAATGCAGGTGATCGCAAAGGAATACACATCCATCTCAGGCGAGAGTTGTGATGCTCCTTGCATCATCTCCGGCGCCTGCCATCGTAGTGTTCCTTCTACTCGATGATAAGTTCGCAGCCCTGAAGATCTACACGAACTTACGCGGTTTCTTGCCACCGCTCATCCTAAAGGCCTCCGACTTCATTTCGCTTTGACCGAAGTCAGTGATGACACAATGAATTTTATCGTTCATCAGGACATTGGCAGCCTGAAGCGAAATGAGCACCCAGTGGAAGCCCCAATGGAAGAAGCCCACCTTTAAATCTCCATGTACAACTCCGTTACGGTGCAAGTACTCCATCCCCTTTGCAATTTCATGCATGAATCTTAACAGATCGGTCTCCTTCGATTCAACCCCACTAGAACTCCCACTCGTGTACGGTCCCAGACTAAGCATACGCCACCCGCCGATTCCGGGACCTCCGCCTGGGCTACCTCTAGCTCGCCTTGAAGGACTCTGTCTCCCGGGACTCACACTCCTCCTTCCATTCCCGACGTCCCCAGCAGAGCTCAACCCTGGAGAACCATGACCGGAGGTTGCTCCTTCCTGCCTCTCTTTCTCCCTGGTCGCGACTCTTCTCAAGAACTCCACCAGGCTCCCGTTCTTTGCGTACGCGCTGACGAAGAAGTAGGGTGGCGCGCTCGGACTGCTTGCACCGAAGAGTTTCAACACATTCGGGTGGTTGAGTTTCTTCCAAATTTCGACTTCACGAACGAATAGGCTACGAGAGGTACCCTCATGAAGGATTTGATAGCCACCGCCCGCTTGCGCCAATTACCACGAAATACAGACGAATAGTAACCGACGCCAATGCGCTCTTCAGTGTCGACTTCGAATCTGGAAGCGACCTATGTATTAGCGTTCTGAGGACGCGGGAAACAGAATCGAACGAACTGTGTGATAGTCCACGACGGCAATGACGTCTCTACCCCCTTGCTCATCCTCCTCAGCGCATCAATACCGCTCTCCATAAACTCCCTATCCAGTGTGTCCTTTGCAGGTACATCGTCGGTAGCTAGATCATTCTCGATGCTAACCACCGTTCTTGACCTCGTTAAACGCGCGTCAACAGGTGTGCCACCGCTGCCATGTTCACTGGTTGATCCCTCGATGATATCATCTAATATCACATCTCCTCCCGCATCCACATCGATCCTCATCGGCAAGGGATGAACGGGAACCTGAGTTATACTCACCCTCCTGGCAACTTTCGATTTCGGTTTGACGTCCGCGTCCGCCAACGACAGCCCCAGCCCTCCGCCTGCCCCGCCCAGTCCGCCGTCACTAAGTCCACTGATGCTGGGCGCCATATCGGGAGGCAAGCTATCCCGCTCCCGCTCCACTTCCCTCTCCAGTTCTCTCTGCAAGGCCTTAATCGCCTCCGGCATGTTCTCCCTGCCAACTTGAAGTACCTGGATCATCTCTGCGTCGCTTCCTGCTTTCAACGCCATAGTCATCAGGCTCCTCAAGTCCGCCATATCGTAAGCGAGGCCGACGCCACGCTGTTGGCGGCGGACATCCTGCAGAACGGTCAACGCGTCTGGTTCAGCGCCCGGCAAGGGGGTATATCCCGGCATAGGCGTCGGGGAACCAGTAGGTGAGGGAACGAATATCGTCGGAGAGCCTGTCCCCGGAGACCGACGCACAGGGAGAGGTATATCCCCCGATAGGACCTGTTCTAAAAGTCGATGCATGTCTTCCGACTGCTTCTGAGCTTCAACATTATACTTGAGGGCCCGGAGCGCGACGGACCTCTGGAAGCAGATACGTTGAGACAATCATCAGGATATACCATATCGTGGACTTACATCAAACATGTCCAACGCCTTGTCCAGCTTCCCATGACATCCCTGAATTTGTCTAGAAATATCGTCCCTCTTGAGATATCCCTTGAGGAACGACATATCCGCAATCTTCTCGACAAGTTTCAGGACCTCTACGAACGCGCTTTTTGACATAATCCACGGGAGCGAGAGACCCGAAAAGCCAACAGTAAGAAAATTACAGGAGTTAAGAACAAGCGAAAGAACGAACTGTTTGTTGCTCACCTGTTTAACCCTTCGAATGGCTTCTGTGTCTCAACCTGAAGGCCTGCTTCGTTGATTTCATCCCGAATGGCGAGCACGGTCGACGCGCAATCTTGTACGAGGCCAAGACAGGACATACGATTTTGCTACATGAAGAAAAAAAATGAATTTCAGCCGAAGATTCACAGGCAAGGAGAGTGCATAAAGAGCAAGAAATGAACGCGAATGCGGGTACAGCAGCCCTGATGACAAATTCGAGGCATTTAGACTGCATCGGGCTCTTCGGAAGAGCGCTTTACCCCGCATCCTCATCAAGCTCGCAAGAAACACAAAGAGGAACACGCAACAAACGGAATCAAAACCAAGAAAACGTGTCGATCAATCGATTCAGGAACCGGCCCTGGCAAAAACACCGAGCCCCTGTCGAGCTAAGCTTCCGTGCCTATGTGGCCACCGCAAAGCCGACACACACATGGGCATAGTATATGGGAAGAAACAAGCATACGAGGAAATGGCGTGCAGAAGTCAAGCCAAGCTTGATAGAGAGGGAGTCTGGCGTCCTTCACGGGCACGCCCATCGTCCATCCGCGGCTCAACTATTCACTTCATTTGAACGTCATGGGGAACAGCGCGACGAACGAAGTAGGCATCGAAGCGGTGGGATCGTAGCCAAAGCTAGACGCGCAGATCGAGTGCGTATAAGCACCGTGCCACAAGAACACCCGAGGATCAGAACATCTCTGCATGCATATAAGCACCGAGCACCGCAGGTCGAGCTCATGGATGTGGGCCGGCGAAACCGAAGTAACATCTATGTCGAGGGCCACATAATTGGATCGATCGATAGTGATATGAAGAAGCGATGGCGGCACAGGAAATGCCAGATCATGCATGTGCGACGACAAACCACGGGGGGAGGTCGAAGCATCAAAATGGCCCTGTATCCGACTGGCCGATAGATATCCAACAATCTACCAAGTGCACCCGGCTCGCAGTGACACCGACGAAAAATTGTCCGCGGAATTTCAACGTGGGATGTGGGGTGCACGGACGAAATCGCCACCTATCCAACGCTTCGACGGCTTCCGGACAGAAGAGCACGACGGGGTGCTTTCCCAAGGACGACACCGCTGCCAATAGCCAGCAACAAGAGCGAGAAACGGGAAAACTTACATCAACCATCTGTAACACGTCCCATATTTTCAGCAAAGTCTTGACGGCCGTCTGGAGTCCTGGTACGGGTATAAAGTCTCCAACTTCCAGCGTGAATTCAAGCAATTCATGGGTAATATCACCTGCGGTAGATAGCACGGATTGCGCGGCCTTCGCAACTTGCTACGGGGAGCCATCGTCTGAGTAAGAGAAGAGAAGCAACATTCGCCACTCAAGTACTCACATCTCGAGTAGCAACCCACCCTTCTTCTTGTTCCTCAGGAATCGCCTCTTTCTTCTTCTGAGCACGCCTGTCCGCCTGCCACGGCCTAGACACTCGCGCCTCGGCCCATGGGACATGGATGTTTCCCTTGCCGCCCCCTACGGCCCGCACAACCTCGAAGGATTCAATGGTTGTTTCTGACGCGGTGCAGGGTGAGTAGACGACCATAATAGCAATATTCGCAACTCACCTGTGACGCCAGCATGGACAAATGATGTAGCTGGCTTGGCCGCTGAACTGCTCGGAATCGATAGAATACTTGGTGTGCTGCCGCGTTTGCTCTGCGTTTGGTCGCTCGAGTTCGGCGTCCGCGACGATATTACTGGCACTGACACTGAGCTTGATACAGGAAGAGTGATTTCATGCGGTGGATCCAAGGCTGTCCGTCCATCGCCGCTTCTCGTCTCGCCCGGGAGCGGCGCATATTCTTGCTGGGGAGTCAAAGAGACTGACCTTCCGCGTACGTTTGCTGACGATGTGGGAAAGGCGGTCGAACGTAGTAGACGCTGTCCTATTCCTGTATCCACCTCGCCCTCGTGCATTCCTACGGCGTCGCCACGGAAAAGCGCTTGGGTGTCGCCAAAGTTATCCTTGGGCTTTCTAACGCCGCCGCCCAGAAAGACGGTGCTCGTCTCTAGGCTGGACGTAGATTGCCCTCGCGGGCGAGCACGGGGTTGATTATAGGGTGTCTCTGCTGGCGAATGCGACGGTTCGCCGGGACGCGATTTCCCTGAGAAACGCGAGAGTAGCTCTGTTGAGTGTATCACAGGCGACGAAATGGAGGAAGTTGACGAGTCGCTGTGTGACGATCTTGGATTCAACGGTGATGATTTGCGTGGAATTGAAGATGGCGGGGACAATGGTGAGGACATCGTGGATGAGGGCAGAGAGTGCTGTGAATCTGGCCTTCTCGCGGTCTGCGACGGCGGTAAAGACGGAGGTGATGTGGTGGTCGTTGCTGTGCAGGGTCCGAGGACAGATCGATGGATCGGCTTCGTTGGATCTGGCAACGACCAGACCGTGGGAACACTCGAGTGGTCCATCGCCTCCCTGCCTTTGCAGCAATTGCCATAACCCATCCCTAACCCTCACGCAATCCACCCTCGTTGCCCCAGCATATTTCCCCTCACTCAAACGTTCCGTCCCCCGCAACCACATCAGCCGCTGCGATCACAACGTCGAACTGGCCGCCAAATGAGGAGAAACACAAGCTTGTATATTCAGTGAGTAGACTGCGCGCTACATCGAGTATCTATCTTATCGTCTACCACAGCTTCCCCTCTTTCTCTACCCCGACGAAAGCGTTAACACTGCCGGCCAACGTTCGAACCTGCCGCCCTCGATACTCACACCATCCTGAGCGAACCAGCAGCGACGCATAGCATACAGAAGCAGGAAAACACGGCGAAGGACTCACTATAAGAGCTCGTCGCGCGAGGTATGCACCAAAGTACGTCCGCGTCACTATCTACCCATGCAAATCACGTCGAACTCGCCTTAACGTCTAGCCGCGGCGTTTCCATCACTCCTCTCCCTCAACGCCAGCACATCCACAGCGCCGACGCGAAATCGCACGGTAGTCGTCGCGTCGTCGTCGTCGCGGACGGGGAGCTCAAATCGTCGGGGTCGTCGAGAGGAAGGTAGCGACGATGGCGCAGTGCCACGAGCAGGGCAAGAGAAAAAGAAAGGTGAATGCGACCCCATGCGCTCTCACGAGAATCAACGTACTCACCGGCATCCTGACTCAGAATCCTTGCGCGACAACACTCCCTCCATCCTCCAGAACGCTAGCCCTCGCCCGTACAATCCGCCAACGTCACTGAACACCGCGACGCCGATGGGGGAGCGCCCCGTCGCGGACGAACGACTGCGAACGACGCGTCAACACCCAAGGGACGTCGATTGACGACGTGGATAGCGAGAGGTCGAATCGCGACGGCGATGGTGATAGCGACGACGGCGGCAACCTGGACGCCATGGCGTGGCAGAACGACGTGGACAAGGTATGTCCGCCCCACGCATCGTGTGCGGAAAGATAGCGAACTCACCCTCTTGCTAGACCTCCGTTGACGCCGGATCGCCAGAAACAAGCGCGCTCAGCATCTCCCAACGCCCCGTCTCCCGACTCAGGCAACTTACCCACTCGCTTGAGCAGCGCGTTTGCGTTCGGGATAGCGAGATCGACGCCAGCGTTGGCGACGGGGCCTCCTACATCCAACGGGATCACGAACGGGGATCGGAGGGAGAGAGGGGAGAGGGGGGAGGGATGCGAGAGGGAGAGGGAGGGAGGGGAGTGAGAAGGAAGGGGTTGAAGACGATGGAGGGTTGGAGGTGAGGAAGCTAGCGAGGGATAGCAACGTCAGTGAACACGACGCGCTGTAAGGGATGTCGACGGGACTTACGTACGTTCGGGATGGTTGGGTGCTGGCGCCCAAGTTATTGTGCACGATAACGATCACCGTTGATGGCCAGCGGGATGCCAAAGACGCACATCCCACACAATACGCCATACGATAGTGCGATAATTGCGATGCGATAGTGCGGTACCACGGAGACTCGAACCCGGCGTAGAACGTTCCACGTTCCACGCGACACGCAACACGCAACACGCACCGGGCGCAGCGCGAATGTCAGAGAGGGGATGCTGCAAACGGGGAAGGGACTGCTTACGACAGGGCCAGGACGCGAGCAGTTGGCTGGTTGGCTGGTTACGTGGTGGCGGTTACGGGAGGGATGATCTTGGACGGGGGCGGGATGGATGGGGAAAGGCGCGATAGGAAAGGCGCAATGCGCAATGGGAGGGGCATGACCCTGGGCGATCGTGCTCGCGATCGCTGTGCTGGAGCCCTTTGGCTTGTCTTGCATTACCTAGGATCTTCCATGTTGGAGATCAGCCTCCAGCAGATCTTTGCACTCATGCCCTCCACTGTTTCTCATTACATCAAGTTTGCAATGACAGTCTTGTTGAAGACATTGCGAGCTATGCTAGAGGCCAAGATCTGCTTCCCCAAGACCAGTGAAGAGCTCACCAAGTACACCAATCTCATTTGCACTTGCCATCCACTACTTAGAGGAGCCTTTGCAAGCATTGACAGCCTCTCACTTGTTGTGCAGGTATTAGAGGATCCTGAGATCAAGAACATGACTTACAACAGCTGGAAAAGTGATCACTGTATCTTGAATATACTTGTATTCTCACTGCTAGGTAAGCACTTACTCTATGGGGTTCTTTTCTTGAACCTACATGTTTCACAGGAATGATCATTGCAGCAGTCCTCAACCCACCTGGGAGCTGGCACAACTCTCATTCAGCCACTCATGTTTACAAGAAGTTGAAAGGAATCCCCAGTGGTTTCTTTCTTGTGGCTGACTCTGTGTTTCCTCGAGGCACCAAGAACATTGCTAGCAAGATCAAAACACCAGTAAAGGATGGTGATTGACTTCCCACCAATCCCCTTGATCATTGTATGCTTCTTGAGGAGAATGCCCAGCTTCTATCATACCAGCAGACTGCCAAATGGGGGATGTGAATTATCCAGGGCTCCTTCAGCCGACTCAGAGTGCCACTCCCCATTGCCAATACAAAGGAGTGAGCAGAATTGTTGGAAACTGTAGGCTGTTTGAGCAACATACAGGCCACATGTGTTGGGATTAACCAGATTCATCAAGTGTACTACCCTACCTGGAGGGCATCAGAGGATGATCAACTTTGGAAAGATCTTCATAATATGGTATTTGAAGATATACAGCATGCTGACTGAGTAGTGAAATTTTACCTCACCAAGCAGGCAGTGTACTAAAGCTTCAGTTTGCAGCTTTAAATAGTGTATTCACCCTACTTAGAACCTATTATACTTTTCTGGTCTACCTACATTGAAAGAAGTGACAAGCACAAATGAAGAAGAATTAAGGGAAACGAAAAGACAGTGGATGAAAGAGTAATTTAAGTACTATGATGTGGCTGGGGGGTAATGTCCAATATGAGTTGGCCATTGCTGCCTTTTTGTGGTGTAAAAGCTAAGGTGACACTGACAGGGAATGGAGAGTGGGGTGGCATGCTGATGCTAACTGGTAACATTGAAACACCCAGCAGCAGTGGAAGGTCTTCAACCTTTACTGCAGATGATGAGGTGATGGGCAGGAATAAACTGGCTTCATGTGCATGTGTAGTTGCCTGAGGAGCAGCATGAGCTCTGCATGGCTGAGGGGTAGGGGATTGAGATGCTGGATGTATCTTCTTTCCATGATTCTGGAGGTGGTATGAATAAGAATAATGTCAACTGGTCAACTGGATGCAGAGGAGTTTCTGTCATCTGAACTGTAGTGCTCTCGATGTGAACACTGTCAATGTTGTGAGGTCTGCTTGCTGAACATACTATACATCTCCACCTGAGTTTCTGCCTTGTCTGCTCAGTGCATCTCAGCTTGCAAACAGTCCTGAAGTGAGTCGATTCGCATTCACAGCTTCTGATTTTCTACTTGCAGTGATGCAATCTGAGTGAGGTGGACCAAGTTTGACATCTGCTGATCATTTTGAGCTTGCATTGCCCCAGGGTTGAATATGGCACCTATTTCAGGTGTTCATTGCTGTGGCCAGGTTGGAGCCACATCAAGGTTTGGTATCAGGGGCAGGCTCAGTGCTTGTTTTGTATGCTTTCACTGCAACAAATTTAGCTGGTGGTGGACAAGGCCCTTCATTAGAGGATATGTTGATGATGCTGCCATTTTGAGGTGTATGCATATTTTCTTCAAGTTTGGAGTTGTCAACATCGAGTTGGCCACTCTTTTCTGTGATCATGCCATTGACCTGCAAAATGATATGGTATGAATCATTCTCCCCATGGTCAGTATCACCAGTTGGCTTGCTTCACACATGCCTGAGAATCTATCATATAACAATGAGAATTCATACTAAAAGGTGGACCATGCAGCGATGTACTATGCCATACTGAGCTTTGATGGATTTAGTATCATGGAGGGATTGGTGGTGAGCAGTACACCACTGCTCAAATTCCTTTGCAATGGTGTCCCATACCTCATTACCAATTGGCAAGAACTTCTCAATTAAGGTAAGCAGTGCATGATCTTTTTCAGTAGAGTAGTTCTGAGCACCTTTTCTTCAACTGCTGTAATGTTAGGGCAACACCTATACAACAAGGTATACACAGGCTCTACAAGACAGTGAGTGAGTAAGATTGTAATAGAAAGAGAAGGGGGCTTAGTCTGAGAGGATGGGAGGTTGAAGACGATGACTTAGGCACTATATAAGTGGTAATCCCAAGAGAATGAGTTAATGTCTCTGGGTATGATATTCAACCTTACATACTACTATTACATGCATAGTCCTCATGTCTACTACATGCCTTATCCTGTCGGCTTTCCATGGAATGGTTAGCACATCATCGTGAGGCATGATGTCATGGGCTGCACCCATGTGACTAAGGTGAGGTTCTGACTAAGGCTATTATAAATATGGAGGCTGATGCATAAGCGTGATATCATAATAAATGAGTAAGCATGATGTTGTACACTACCTATGTGTCTGTCACGTGATGTATAGGGGGTCAAGGAAAAGGAAAAGAAAGTCACGCCATAACACATGAGATGTTGCAGCCTTTGAAGCTTTGGCCAAAGCTCTTGGACATGGCTTGGTCCTGGTCTTATGCAAAAAAGCTCCTGTGTCACTGTTGTCTTCCAAGTTCTCTGGAGCCTTCAATTTTTTTGTTGACATGTGTGAAGCTGGTTGCAAAGATGTCTTTTGGGTACTGGGGTTGGCAGACTGCTGTGTATGAGCAATTGGCCAAGGGTGTGGGCATGTAACCAGTGCCAGTGGGTGATTTTCCTCATCAGATTCACACTGTCACTTTTTTGACCATGCAACTTCAGATATCTGCATTGGGTTGACAAGATCATCCTCAGAGATCGGAGGTGGTGAAGGGGGTCATGTATATGTGGATGATAGAGCTCTGCTATCAGACAGAGTACTCAGCAGAGTGAATTGTGGGAGAGGTTCTCATAACTAGGATGTTGGTGTATAAGAAGGTTGTAAGAGCAACCTCAAGATGGCCGACAGTGCAAGCCTAGCAGAGGGAGAATCCAAAGGTATGATTAGAGCTACTACAATACATGAGAGACTGCTCATCTAGCAGAGGGAGAATCCAAAGAGAACAAGATAAGGATTCTCCATGCTAGGAGGTGAAGTATATACTGTAGAAGTGTGAGAGGAAAGTGGGATAACTGTATAGTACACCAGCCACAAGTCTGGAGAATATCACAAGGTACAAGCAGGCACATGTGATAGCAAAGTGGAGGGAATGTGCAGGAGTCGTGCCAGTGACCTGGGGAAGTGGGAACAGGGAGTAAAGAGTTGCGAGAAGAAGGTATAGGTCATCTGAACATGCCCTGAGGCATATATGTGCGTCTGAAGATGTCCAGGCATGCCCAAGTGCAGCCAAGAGCAGCTGAGTGAATCCAGACTGCGGAAATATGTCAGATGCTTTGGATATGGCTCTATAGGTCACCTGAATGTGCTCTGAAGCATATACATGCATCCAAAGTATGTACATGTGTCTGAAGCATGTCTGGGCATGCCAAAGTGCGGCTGAGTGTGGCTGAGCAAATCTGGACTGCGGAAATACATCAGATGCTTTGGATATGGCTTGGATGTGTCAGATATGGCTCAGATGCATGGTAGGATGGAAAGGGAGCAAGGAAAATGTAAATAAGAGTCCATGGAAGGGAAGAAAGGAGAAAGAAATGAATAGAAAGGGAGAGAGACAGGGGAAAAGGAGAAAATAGGAGTGTCCCCTTACAAAGGTGGTCTGTTGCATTGATGAGACTGAGTAGTGGGATAATTTGGGGGCTGATGGTTCTGATGACCATAGGCAGACGTCAGCAGCAGTCTAAATTCTAGAGGGCCCCAATTTTGCAATGGGAACAATGGGGGAAAAGGGAACGTAAACTGTTGGGAATTGGCAGGTATATGCTCTGTAAATGGTGGGAGGAGGGTCTGCGAGCCATATGGGGCCTGCAATGCTGGATACCCATGTTGAGAGGGTGTTCTTGCATCTTCTGGCCTGTTTGTGATCCATTTTGTTAGAGGGTGAACAAGTGGAAAGGGGGGAAGAGGGGGGAGCCAAAAAATGCAAGTGAGCATACCTTTTTTTCGATGACCCTTGGATGTGCAGACTTCAAATGCGGTGCCAAGGATGGTTTGAAGACGATATTGGCATTTTTCGAGTCTGAAGACCAGGCTCCTAGAACCAACCACTTGTACAATTTTTTCAAGCACATGATGCACACTAAGGTGCAATGTAAACAAGTACATTGTCAAGCAAGCTTGAAACTCTCAACAGAGAGGCTGGCAAAGTATGTCGCTGAGACCTCCAAATTCATTCCCATGCCCTTTGCCAAGAGCTTGAAGTCACTGTGACAGCTATGCCTCAGCAGACTACGGCAGACAACTTATGTCCTAGTTGGGATAAATCACACTTTGCTACCATATGCCTCCTAAGTCTGATTAGGGTATCTCAGTTGCCAAACTACAATAGATTTGCAATATAGATAGGCATCGTAGCAGTATGATAAGTGAAACAGAAGATGGCCTTGACAACTCCCCAGCTAAACACAGTGCTAACCATGTTAACGAGCCTTCATATGACACTAGGGGAATTGCTATTGTCACTTCTAAACAGTGCCGCACACCACCAGGCACTTGACGATATGATCAATTGTTTCCCATTAATCCTCCAGGTGACGGAACAGCATCCAAGGCTGTTGGCAGTGTATTTGCAAGGTGCAAACAAGTGGGTATTGCGTCAGTGCAAGAGCAAAGTAGTAGAACTGTCATCGAAAACAAATGAGTTTCATTTCACTGCAAGATCAATGACAGAGGAGCAACTACATGCCTATTAAGTGGAAGAGGCTGTTAAGAAGACTGAGAAGCTGGTGCCCACTCTGTGGGGAATATTGTCATTGTTACTCTCTGTGGATGATGAGATCAATGTTCAATGATTAAACTTGGTGCGACAACAGCATGAGAAGCGAAAAGCAAATAAGGTTAATGTCGATAATGCTGATTGTGATGCCGATATGGATATCGAAGACGAAATAGACGATGTGGACAAGGACACCTTTCCTGACGATAGCAATGATGAGCCTGAGGATGGGGTTGATCAGGCCATGGAACGATGGCAAAAACTAATGAATATAGTAAGTTGTTGCAGCTGCTGATGGTGTACCTGATGGTTCTCACCTCTGGACTGTAGTGAGGCTTGCTCTGCACTAGTGTGCTTATGAAAAGCTCAAACCAGCATTGTAATGCATTCCAGAGTGTTGTGGGGATGTTTCTTCATGCAATGAACACCCCTGAGACAGTCTGAGAGTTCCTTTCATCGCTCAGCATCTCGATTACAACAACAACAACAACAATAAATCTAGTGGTCAAAAGCTTAGTAAAGAACTCATGAATGAAAATGAAAGAGTTGGGAAAGTCACTGTGAGTGTTATTTGTGTATGACAATCTAGACTTGGAGATGAAGCCATTAGTTCCGACTATGGAGACAGAGAAAGACCACCTTGTCCATTTGACTACAGGAACAATGCTACTGCTTCACCTGAGCACTGCTCTCGCTGACCTCAATTGCTCTGACATGCTATGGAAACGTTGCCTGCCAGGCCAGGCACCTGATGTACCAATAGCCAAGTTGCTACAGCTTCACCTGAAGCCACGTGATGTGAATGGGTTGACTGGCTGTGCCCGTTTCAACTGCTGGCAGTTTCTATTCAATTTGGTGCATCATGGGCTGGAGTACTTTCAACAGTTCAAATGAGATCTCGGCAAGGCAGAGGCATACAAGATTATCACACCTACTTACCAAACATTCCAAGTGCCAAATCAGACACTTGACGTGGCACTGAGTACACCTGCATCTAATGCTAGGGCAATCAAGGAGCTTCTTGCGCAAGCTGGTATCACAGACCCTAGCAAGAATGAAGGCAATGGTTTGATATTGGAAATCATGTTCTATTAATATTTGGAGACTTACTCACTGGTGAACAGATACATAGCTTGCTTTCTTCGAGGCTCGAAGAACGGACACTATGGCGGCAGATGCAATATGTCGTCTATGTGATGGGGTTGTTCCATCTCAAGATGGCTGCTGTGGAGGCGATCTGGAGGATATTTATTTGAGATAAGAGTGCTCGAGAGGACCCTACAAGTCTGATGGAACTTTTGAGTCAGATCTGCCCACAAGAAACAGGGAAATTGGGTAGCAAACCAGGATTTCGAAGAATGCATGAAGCCATTCAACATGTCAGAATCATTCTTCGCTTTGATTGTTGGCGTATACTAGCCAACAAGCTATTTTCATCATGTAGTTCACTGGAAGTCTTTGCTCAAAGGGAGCCAACCTGGGAGGAGGTTGTTGATATGGCAACTAGGTCATGCAAAAGTCAGGTCGCGGCATCCAATATCGACTCGACTACACGCATCGCTGAAGAAAGTATATAGGATGCACAGCACGAGAACAGCCTAATCCGTCAGCAATGCTTTCTGTTATATGAAGAACTTTCATATGCAATGAACCATGGTGATATCGACCACACGGAAGCGTGCTTCATACCTTGGATGTCTATCTTCTTAGTTTGTGGTAAGCATAAATATGCTGCTGAGCTGAAACGCTACCTTGAAGATGTTCACTTTCGGTACCCTGAGGGCCCTAAGTGAGTATACACAACTCCATCAATGTTTGAAGTAGATCTAACTTACAATACCATCAGAAACACTGTTCGTGTGAATATTCTCTGTAATCCAACAGGGCAAGAAGGGAAGTTTCGGGGGATAGATTGGATTGTTGAACATAATAATCTCTACATCAAGGTCAGTTAAGATTCTTAGCATATTCATTAGAACATACCTGACTACATTACCAGAGAATATATGGTGGAAAGTACTCGAACCATTCTAAATCTCACATTATCAGTCAGTCACAACTCATCGAGGTCTTTAAAGACACTTGAATCCAATTTGAGAAGATGTTCTGTTTGGATCACAAGACGACACACCACTCGCCACTGAAGATGAGAACATTCAAGGTATTAGCAAAGTATATGGAGAGAGAAAAAGTAAACGAGAAGGTTCTTGGATGAAAGACTAAATATCGGATCCTGAACGTCGTGGGGGAGGGCCTGGCTATAGTGTATTGAAGGCATGTGCAGGGGTCGCAAGCTGGTGTAGATAATGGTGACGAAGAGGAACTTATTGAGCTTCAAGACGATGGCAGTAGAGACGTGTAAGGGGTGGTAGGGTTTGTAGTATTATGAAGGGATGTCGAAGGTATGGTAGATGACAAATAAATTGCATAATAGTCTTGCAGTCGTAGATACAGATGGTGGAAGTAATGGTTATCATAGCTGATGTGCTGTGGCATATACTGTGGCATGAATGCAGGGGCTGGGATTTGATTTGGCTGCATCTGCGTGGGCAGTTTGTATGCATAGGATGTATTTGCTGTCGTGGCAGATGGCGCAGCTCAATAGTATGACATTGGTTGAACTGGCAGGGCAATGGGTTCGTGGGGGGAAGTTGGTTCGGATGGAGTGAGGTTCTCCTTGTTCATCGACACTGCCTTGCCAGTCGATTCCATGAACCGCTGTCACACTAAGTCAGGTTAATGAATTAGTGCCCAGATGGTCATGGACTACTGCGTTGAGTTGCACCTGGTCATTCGTTGATTTCAGGATTGAATGGAATAGAGATAATACTCTGATAGGGGTAAGATGGGGTGAGGTTGGTTATTAGAAATAGTATGTCAAGCAACAGTACTACTCCTAAGTTGATAGGGGTGTGGTGAAATTACTTGTACATTAAGTAGCAAGTATATACAGTGGTTTAGGTCTATATAATAAACCTATGGGATGAACTAGATAACTAATAAACTGAAGTCAGTATGCCAGAGTCCTACTCGTTTCGGATCTGGACTTGAAAGGGTTTCCCTACTCGTTTCAGGATAATCAGACTGTCAAATTAGTGTTACTGACACCTACTCGTTTTCGGTGCAGACTTAGCTGTCAGTGCGTTACTGTCACCTACTCGTTTCGGTGCAGACTTAGCAAAAGAATTAGACCTTACTTACTTTTTGGGTCTCTACAAACAGGAATGCTAGTATCCTACTCGTTTCAGATACAGCTGAACTTAAGCACTAGAATGTGGGTGATAACTAGATTGTTATTTCAAACAGAGAGACCTGCTCCCTTTTATACCTACACTGTTTGTTCCTAAGAACAATGGTATCCTAGTGAGGTAAATACAAATAAATAGTAGAACAATAGTAAAGTATCCTAGACAATATATTCCATTGTACAGACAATGGTTGTCATTAAGGACAATGGATAGGTATAATGGAACAATGAATGTACCATTGTTCCCAATGGTTGTTAGGGAGATCATAACAATAGGCAATACATTGGAACAATAAGAATGTGAAAGAACAATGGAAACCATTATCACTGGTTTCCATGGCGAATTTAAGAAGATAAAAGAACAATGAAATCCATTGTTATTGGTTTCCATGGCGAACTTCCATGGTGGACTTCCATAATGACAATGGAAAGGTAGGACAATAACTAAGGGGCTCCGCTCCTAGGAGTTCAGGGGTACATCCTAGTTCCTAATGTCTTTATACCAAACCCGTGTTCTGGTATGACATTAATCGCGGGGAACTTAGAATTTGACTGTCCTCAGTCAATCCTTCATAGCCTTTAGGAAATGAAGTCAAGCAAACAGTATATCAAGTAATAGACGTAAAGTAAGGAACGGCTAATTAAGTAGAAATGAATAATGAGGAGGAAGAAAAATTTAGTCTTTAATAAAAGATATGTACTTTGTAACGCGATGAAGAAGGCTCTACCATAATAGCAGGTATGTCTAGAATCAAACTGTCCATTTCAAGGTAACATCTATCCTCGTCATGCAGAATGATATGGTCTCGATGGACCCATCCAGCAACGAAAAGCTTACGTTCTACCTGTACTCCCTTTTCCTCCTCTCGCAGAATAAAACATATGATGACCTTAACGAAATATTCATCAGATGTCTGCATGAAGAACCCGACAACGGCTCCAAAGCCATAATAACGTGGGTCAAAAACCAGGCTCTCCATTGAGAGCTGACCATTCGTAGGACTGATAAGCAGTTGCCCTTCAAAGGGCTTGAGGATGGTTTCGATGTCGAGGGAAACGATGAAGCAAGCGGCATGGAAGATACGAATTTCGATAACGAAGGCAAGAGTGGTTCGCTCGATTTTACAAACCCTTTTCCCAGCACTTTCTTGATATTGGGGGTGGGTAACTCGTCAAGGAAAAGAACTCCTTGGTCGCCTATGGTGAGAAGTTCCGTCATGGGTGTGATAACGACGTGATTGGAGTGCTTGAAAAGCTTCATAAGGATCTTCCCAATTAGGCTTGGAACGGTGGGGAAGGGAGTCGAGACTTCGTTTGGCGATTCATGAGTAGCAGGGGATGGAGCTCGCACAAACATCGGCGCAAAGGTGACTAGATCTCCTCTGATAACTTCAGCTTCCTCAGGAGCGAGTGGAAAGTTTGGCTCTTGGTTTGAGCGTGTGTCTTTCGATGAGCTGGTCGACATACTGGAATGCGAGTGATGATGTGGTTGAGGTCATCAGGTAGGATAGTATCCATGGACTATTCATATTCAAGTGGTCTATCAGGGTCATACTACTCAACAACTTTTTTAAGGGTCCTTTCCTCTTTTGGTCTGCTGCGCCTTTGATTCCTTATTGGGAATCCCTTTCTCCAGATGCAGGTCTTCTTCGATGGCAAAATCATTGTTTATGGGGAGCGGCTGCGCGGGGAACTTGAATTTTAACTTGGTCATCTCCTGAGACAGTGTTAACAGGATATCCTTTCTGTGATTCTATAGTAGTATGGTGTATCTACTCTAGAATAGGTCATACATCCGTTTAACGACTTGCTCCATTGTAGACTGCACCCATTCTTTTGCGACAATCTTCCAACCATTCTTTACTAGCCACATATTTACCCATAGGTAATGTTCTGCTTCAAACAGGCCAGTCTCCCGGTTATACCAGTGGACAAGTATCTTGAAGTCTTGTCCTGCACGCCCAATGATCCGGATGACCCATCCAATCCGGGTTTCAGTCGTCAAACAAGCTTGCTCGTAAATATGGGTTGTGGCGGATGTGATGCGGTGCTGATGCCCTTGAGGCAGCAAGGCGAAGTTGGGGTGATACATAGTTTGAACGGTAATTGAGGGTGGTTCGTGATTTTCATATCGAATGGAGGGCATATAGCTCTCAGTTATGTTGTGAGGTTGGGTTGGAGAGTAAATGGGGGGTGGATATGTGATCAGAGGATGGGTGGCTGAATTATAACCACTGTCGTAAGGCGTAAGTATGATTAAAACAATAATGAGTATATGTATATGAGTCGGAAAGTATTAACCTTTCCATGATGAGTCCTTGCTCAGTGGTAGGAAGGGAAGTGATAGAGGGAGAGAGGGGCGATAAGCTTGACATAGCAATAATTAATCTCTTTAATGACGGTGGTAGTTAAGAAAGATGTTTTCTTACTCGCTTTCCATAAGCGAGTCTCCTTCAAGCCAATTCTCATGTTCAGCGTCTCCTGGGAATTCTTCTTCATCCAGGCTTCCTTGGGATTCCAAAAGAGGATCGTCTCGACTAAGGTACTTAATGATTCAAAAGGCGGCATAGGCATCACTATGTACTACTCCATCCAACTCTTTTATCACATAAGTTCCGTTATTAGTTTGGCGCACTACTTCATAGGGTCCTAGATAGCGTGGCCGTGTTTTGAACCGTGTCAAGTGATCTTCCAATCGGGTGTTTTCTAACCAGAACCAATTCACCTGGTTCATAGGATTCCTTTTGGATTCGGTGATGGTATTGCTTCATAAACTGGTCCCTTGAAGTGCATCTTGCTTTCCTAAGTGTTTCAGCAGCTGCTAGGTCTTCCTCTCGCTTTTCTAGCTGTCTGAGTCGTAATGCCAATAACTCCGAGCTTGACATATTTTTCCCAAATCCTGCTACTAAAAAACTCGCCTCAACATAGTCCAGGGGCAATACGGGATGTACGCCATGCAGTAAATAATAGGGTGAATATCCAGTGACGGAGTTTACAGTGACCCGATCAGCAAATAAGGCAGCATGAAGATGCTTGTGCCAATTGATGACTTCTCCAGTTGATGTTTTCTTGCAGCTCTTGACTATGGCTTCCTGTAAAATAAAATGTCCTCTTTCCATGACTCTGTTGGCATGTTTATTATAACTTGATATACAAACTTGAGGAATTCCTAGACGTCTGACCAAGTCACTAAATGCAGCAGCTACTTCTCCTCCATTGTCTGTTACTACATGTCCTACTGCACCATAGCAGCAGTAAATGTGTTGCCAAAAGAATTCTGCCAATATGTGGGAATTTGCAGCACTGATGGCTTTGGCTTCAGTTATTCCTGTAAGGTCATCCTTTGCAGCTACAATGAATTTGAAACCACCTGAGTGTGGATTCATAGTCATCACGTCAATATAAACTTTTTGAAAAAGAGTAGTGGGGGCTGATATTTCATATGGCATTTGTTGTAAGGGGACACTCCTATTTTCTCCTATTCCCCTGTCCCTCTCCCTTCTTCCTTGTTCCTTTCTCCTTTCCTTCATCCCACGGACTCTTACCTACATCCCCTTTATTCCCTTTCGTCCCCTTTCCTTTCCGTCCACTCCTTTCGCATCCGAGTCACGTCCGGTGACTCCGAAGTCTTCCTGCACTTCGGACTCGCTTTGGACTTGTATATACACTTCGGGGCTCGTCCGGGCTACCCCTATCCTCTTTCCCCACTTCATTACTCTTGCTCTTACTTTCCCAGGTCGCTGGCACGACTCCTATACATTCCCCTTCCACTTCATTATCACATGCCCCCTCGTACCTTGTGATATTCGTTCGGACTTGTGGCTGGTGTACTGTACAGTTATCCTTCATTCCTCCCACGCTACTACAATATATACTTCGCTTCCTAGCATGGAGAATCCCTATCCTGTTCTCTTTGGATTCTCCCTCTGCTAGGTGAGCAGCTCTCTCATGTATTGTAGTTAGACTTATTCATATCTTTGGATTCTCCCTCTGCTAGGCCTGCACTGTGCGGCCATCTTGAGGTTGCCCTTACATTTGTAGGATTTTGGTGTTCCGGGTTTGACACTCATGACATGTAGAGACATGATAATGGACATCAGGTTGAAGGTGAGGCCAATAATATCTGATTCTAATAAGATCAAATACAGCCTGTTCTCCTTTATGGCCTAAATTTTCATGGGATTCCAGTAGTATTTTCTTTCTCCGATTTGGGTCTAGGATTACTCGCTGTGGAGGTTGGTTCACTATTCTTCTGAACATTTTTCCCTCATGAATAAAAAATTCTGAGGCCTTCTTGAGGAACCTCTTTTGGGCTTGAAGGGAGACTAGTGGTGGAAGCTCAGAAGTGCGCAAATATTGGGAAATTTCTTGTAGCTGTTCGTCCTTGTATGATACTTTTGGTTGTAAGGAGGGTAGAGTGAGAACTTTGGTGGGAGTCATAGTGAAGGTCCTATTGGCTTGGGGTCTCGTGGGAGGTAATGAAATAGTCAAAGCTATATTGTCAAGCCATTCTTCATCATCTTCAACAAAGTCTTCAGATAGGGGTCTTCTCCTAGACAGGGCGTCTGGGCCACGATGTCTGTCTGCAGGAACGTGAACCAATTCAAAATCAAACAACAAAATACCTTGAATCCAACGATTCATGGCATTGTTTGGTTGGAGGTCCGGTTCTTTCAACATTCCTTTTATATATTTTGCATCTACCTCAACTATTAGCTTTTTGGCTCCAATTATATATATTCTCCAGTGTCGTAAGGCTCGGTATAATCCATATAGTTCCAATTTGGGTTGAGAGTATCTTGATTCTCTATCTCCCATTGGCAATGATCCATATCTTGCAGGCCGTTTCTTGCCTTGATCATCTAATTGTGATAGTATGAATCCTACAGCTATATGACTAGTATCTACCGATAAGATAATCGGGTTACTAGAATTGTAGTTAATGGCTCGTAAGGCAGGTGCAGAGGTAACTCTTGATTTAAGTTCTTCAAAGGCTTGCTGTTGTCGGTCCAACCATTCAAAGTCGGCATCTTTTCGGACTAACTCGGTGAGAGGTCTTGCCAATTTTGAGTAATCTTTTATCCAAATTCGGACAGTTCTGCAGATTCCTAAGAATCCTCGGATCTCTTTGACATTTTCAGGAGTAGGCCATTTTAAGATTTTGGAGACTCTATCATCATCTGGACATCTTCCTTCTAGGGTACATTTCTGGCCTAGTATAACAACATGAGGTCGACGAATTTGGGTCTTCTTGCCTGAAAAGGTGGCTCCAGAGCACTTGACGCGGTGCATTATTCTATGTACATCTACCACATGTTCCCATATGAAACGGCGAATTCCTTTATTATCAGGAATTGTCTCTGGTCGTCCTTCTGTGTCCAAATACTGTGATTGAGGTCCTTTTATTGGTAGATCATCAATGAAGATATTGGCTATGTGTGGAATTTCATCTTGAAGAATATGGACCATGCATTTCTGAAATTCCATGGGAGAGTTGGTATATCCAGTGGGTAAGGCAGTCAATCTTAACATTCCTAGTGGTGTCCAAAAGGCGGTCATGTCCCTTGATGCAGGGTCTACTATACGGGCGTCAAATCCCCAGAATAGATCAAATGTGGTACAACACTGTCTTCCTGCGAAAGGTTCCACAAAATCATCTACTATGGGTAATAATCCAGCATCACGTATTGAAACTCCATTTAAAGGTTGGAGGTCATGTACTATCCGTAGGGTCCCATTCTTCTTCAATACACAAAACCATCGATTTCTATAGGATGATTGACAAGGCTCATAGACGCCTGTGTCTATTTTGCTTTTAAGCATCTCTATAACTTTCTCTTTAATTCCCGGTGGTATAGAAATATTCTTGTATTCCCATGGTGTATGCGGAACAGTTGCCATAATATAATCTGAGAAATATTCCTTCTTTAAAGTTCCCTGATCTTGTTCTTTGAATGCTAAAGCACTCTCATTTAGTCAGAGAATATGCTTAAACAGTTTTTTCTTCCTCTGGCCATAAGAAATTATCTTTATTGACCTCTATAGAAGTAATTCTTTCCTCTGTGAGTCATTCTGTGGGTATAAAGTCTGGTGGTTGAGTTGGTAACTCTGGAAGTGAGTCTAAGGGGTCTGTGGGGAAGGTACGATTGACCTTAGCATCTTCAGGGTATACTCCTGAGATAGGGTGGATTTTCTGGCCAACTCATTTGTATGCTGTATACGCCTTGAAATTCCAGTCATGAAACTCTCCAGGAGCTTCTACTGGCATTAATAAAGTATCTTCTTCCCAATCTATATTGGAGGGTCGACCATATAATTTTTGAATCTCGGAGTGCAGTTGGTGTAAGAGATAACTCCTAATGAGTTGTCCTGCATCTTGTCTTCTTATTGTTTTAGAGGTAGGTTGACCTGCAACTTGTTTTTTTTCTAAAGGAAGCGATGGGAAACGTCCGGTGTTTGTATTGGTTCAACAGGTAAAGTGATATATAGAAAGTAGTTGGATAGCTAAAGGTCTGCGGGGGTAGAAAAATTTCCAGGTAATTGCACGCTGTTTACCATGGCCATCATAATAGTAGGTAGGGTCTAAATATCCATCTGCCAAGAGGTGATGCACATCTGCTTCCATGAAACATGTAAGCTGCCGCAAGTGATGAACTGTGTTGCACAAGGGGATTTGCCCAGCCAATTCGAATGCCTTTCCAACATAAGCCAGGTAGGATTCTTCTTCACTGGTAAGTAATGGGTTATCCAAGGGGCAAGGGTGTTCCTCATAGATAGGTTCGTGTGGCTCATTCATCGAATGGATGCAGTGTTGGTTGAACCCTTGGGAAACTACAGGGGAGTCAGGGTCAAGGAAGCGGAATATGGAACAATGGTTGTAGAAGAAATGCCAAACTGGGTCCTCAGTAGGCAAGGCATCAATATTCTTGCGAAACGGGCCTCGAAGGAAGAAGTAATCGGTGATGTGTTGAAGCAGTTGAGTGGTTCATAGGCGAAGGCGTCATAGGCGCATGATGTCGTATCTCCATATGTTATTTCACGTCTGAAGATTGCAGGAGTGGCTGGGTTCCTTGTATGCTGTCTTGAAAAAGGAAGCATCTGTGAAAAAGTTTCCTGGCGGAGTGTGTAGGGTCGCGCCTGCGTGAAGCTGTGGGTCTCGAACGGTATTGAATTCAGAAATTGAATCTAAAGGGAGAGTCAAATCGAGGAGGCAATGAGGTCAGTCGGGTAAATCAAAGTCGAGATACGCCTGCTGAAGTCTCCAGTTAAGCTTTTCTCAAATGTCGTCCTCTTCGATTAATCTGAGCGTAGATGGATGAATAAATTCAGCGTGCATTCGTGCACAAAGATCTGCAACCCCATTCCTGATGATTGTATCTCCATCGTTCAGCCAGTCATTTCCGGCGTTGCAGCTAAGATCCAAGATGCTGTTTTCACGGATATAGGAGCTGGACGACCAGAATTTTCCGTCGTAAAGCTTCATGGTTCTAATGTGTTCGATGTGTCCTAATGTGTCATTCCAGAGAGGATGATGAGAGGGGGGTTCTATGGAGTATAGCGGTGTGAACTGCATTGGCTCGATTGGTGCGGATTGAATGTGTACAAGGGTTGATTCGGCATCGTTGTATCCCCACATGTCAGGCTGATCTGTCCGTAGTTCAATGAATGATTCGCCAGGGCGTAAACACACTGGGTGGTAGAATCAATGGGAATACTGGAGGTGGGGTTGGTCCTTCAACGGGAGCGTGAGTTTTATTGGCTAATCTTAGTTGACTAGACGAATCAAAATTTTCTTGTGGATAGGCGAGGTCAGGAGTCGGGGATCGTGGGTTTAAGAGGCATGTCTTGCACGGCCTCCGTATCATGGAGATTCGACATGCCTGTTTTCTTCGGTCGCAAGTTCCGAGTCGTCATATAATGCGTCGATGGCGGCTTCCGCTACCCGATCTAAGGCATCATTATGGCCGTCTGTTCGTTTTACAGCTATAATATTCACGAGCTCGAATTCATCGTCTAATGGCGATAATGGCATCATAGCAAAGATTAACAAGCATGGTGGTGAATGCGGGCAGTCAACGGCCAATGAAGTCGGCACTTCAGGGGATGGGGAGTGCGTTGATGGGTCATCGAATGACTGTACAGAGTTCCGAGGGCATGCCGCTACATGAGAGTCATCTTCAATAGACGAGAGTGGAGTCGCTGCAAATAAAAGGGTCTGAGGAGGGGATTCTGAAAGTGTCTCAAGTGTTTCGTCTAGGCTGGGAGGGCTACTAGTCTTCGTCGTGCTAATTCCGTCTCAGTATCCATCGCCATTTCTTCCGTTAGAACCAAATTGTTCAGCTTCTCTTCCTACATCTTTTCCTTCGTCTATTCCTTCACTGTTATCGAGTCGTTTCATCCTTCAAATGAATCCGGCCTGCTCCGTAAGTTTCCCATGAATGTGATGGTTCCAACTCCCATTGCTTGTAAGCGTTCCGCGTGGTAGGACTTCGCCAGCCTGATATTCGCTTAGTGTGGACTTAAGCGAGTATGTCGAGCGAAATTGTCGTTGGAGTTCAAGAAACCATGGGGTGTTCGAACATAGTTTTGCTCGAAAACGTAGCTATAATTGAACCGGAGGCAAATGGATTCTTCTGCTTCATTTCTGGTCAACTCTATTTCGTTGGCACAGTATCAGATGGCGCTGATGAACCTAGTGGCTTCATCATCATTGGCAAGGAGGGTCTTTGAGTGCGTTACTACCCAAACCGTTTGAGACGTTGGAGCGAGCGCACCCAATCATGCAGAGGGTCTCGCAAGGGAAATGTCTGATGATGTTGAATTGAACGACACAGGGCACCGATGGTAAGGGGCCGGGGTGAGGAAAATCGGAATATTCGTCTTCTTTCGGAGCCAGGCTGTGGCGTAGCTCTAACGGGGTGAGCATCCAGTCTTTCCAGAGTTCATTGTCGAATGGAGCGCCTGGCAATTCGCTGAGTAGACCATAGCGCGGTTGGGGATTATTTTTAGGGAAAAGGAAGGGTGCGGATCCCACCAGCGGTCGTCGCGGCGAATTTACGGTGTCCGGTGCTGCAGGGAATTTGTCTGCAACGGTGGGGCGGAAATAGGTGGATTCCGAGTGCGTCGAGTCGTTCAGGAAGCGAGGGGAGGTCCCTGGAATAATTCTTAATTGGTCAAATATGTTGATCAGCAATGCGAGCACACCCAATTCGTGTGCGCACTCTAATGCTTCCATTTCGTTTTCTTGCGGAGCCTTATCATGCTCATCGTCGCCTCCATTCTCTTCCTCGTTTTTGGATTCTGTCTCGAAGTCCTCGAGGCGTGGTTTCTTAATGGTCTGTTGGGTGGAGTCGATTTTGGCGCTGGCGCTATCTTCTTGGGTAGGGATTGAGGGAGTCGATCCAGCGACAGGATTGCAGGTCGGGCGAGAGCCGCTAGGGCCTCGTTTGTGACTTCATCGTTTCGAACGACGGGTTGGCGGTCGTGCTGCATGAGAGGCAACTTGAGTGCTTATCAATGTCAGATGAATGGCGTGAATCGTCGAATGCGTGACTCGTGGGGCCGGAGTTAGGTGGCTCAATTGGGTTTGCGGGGTTTGATTACCTCCAACTCCTCGAACACGTGGATTAGATTTAACGGTACAGGGCATAGTCGAATGATAGAGTGTCTGTCGGCTTAGCAACACATGTGGGGATTTGATAGGAGTTGTTAGGGGATTGATGATAAGTCCTAGAGTCGGAATTTGGGGCTTATAAGTCCTAAGGACACAATGGATTACCCAAAAAATCAAAATCAATTGTCCCATTGCCCAAATAAGTATTTCCAGTGCTCCCATTATTGTGCAAAGTAGCATAACAATAAGAAACTGATTGTCAATTGGGGAAAACTTGAATAAATTGAGTAATCCTTGTTTAAATCTTTCCATGAGTGTGAGAGAACTTGTCAAGTCCTTTTGGTACACAATAACCGCCGAATCTTCTTGTTGTTTTAACTTAACAACTGTTCCCATGTCAGATTCTGTAACCATGGGTTTCTGTAGGAGCTTCTGATATGGCTTCCGGAATTATTTGGGAGCCTAACAGGGTAATTTCTCCACTTGGATTTAGGAGATAGGAGACAACAGGAGCTTCTTCTTGGAATAAGGTGCTTTGAGCCATTAAATAGGCACGTCTTCCTCTACCGCCAGTGAAGAATTCATATCTTTGGTCTGAATCTTCTGGTTGGAATCCTATATAGGTTCCATCTTCCTTGTGTTCAATAGATACCTTGTTTGCAATCTGCCAGGGGATTCCTAGGAGCATATCATATCCTCCTTGGTCTCCAATATAGAAGTTTGCTCTTGTTACTATATCTCCCCAAGCAATTGGTACATTTTGAACAAAGCCACGTAATTCTCCACACCCTCCATTTGCATCAGTCATAGTGAGCACTTCATTGGGATCATACAGTAGTGCAATCAAATCTTGGAATACTTTACAATTGATTACGTTAAGTTCTGATCCTGTGTCAATGATTGCTGATACTGCTTTTCCATTATACGTCAATGGGAGTTGGAGAAGTGGTCCACGATTGTGATCAGCCATGGAGTATGAATGAACTTCTGCGGTAAGTTCGTTCACTTCAGGTGGTTTGTTATTGCAATACTTCATGAGTGAAAATAATTCCTCTGTCAATTCACGAGATGTTCCCAATAATTGTCGGACAGGTAAATTGACATGAGTGTCCAGTATGGTGTTAATGACTTGTCCCTCAGGGATCTGAGCAGATAATTCAGATTGACGGGGCACTGGTTTGGGTCTGGGTGGCAATTCTTTGTTGGGCTGTCTTTTGCAGTTTGCTGACACAGAATGTGTCTGATCTGCCATGTCAATTTCTCAAATAGACACTGGTGCTACAGGTGCTGGAACAATAACTCTAGGTGTGCGGTCATGGGGAATACCGTCAGGAATTTCCACTATGGGTTGTTGGTGAATTTGAGGAAGTACTAGAGGTGGTCCTGGAGTATGTTGAGGATTTGAAATTGCATTGGGTGGGTTATTAGGATAGTGAGGATTGGTTATAGCGCTAGGAGGGTTCCTTGCTACTGACTTATGAGGTGTAGTGGGTGCTCTTGCTCTAGTAGTAGGTCCAGAGTATGGAACACTGCGGTCTACTGGTTTCAGAACTTTTGAAACTTCTTCAATAGCATTTTTCCTTGCATTAGCAGTCTTGCGATTAGAGTTCCTCTCTACACCAACATATACTTCTGCTGGATCTTCCAAATAATCTTCTTCTTCTGTCATATATCCTAGGTAGTCTTCTTCATCATCTTCATATTCTCCGGCAGAGCTGAAGTAATCGTCTGATTCTACTCCCACATAATGAGAGGAAGCCATAAGTAAGTTTGCCTTTGGTAGAGCATCTAAAATGCGCTTAACAGCTGCTATGATGGTCTCACCAGGCTGCCGAACAACTTTAGTTCCATTTCAGAATAAAAGAGTGCCTCCTAGGTCTCTAGTAATATGTCCTGAGTTAATCAGTTCTTGGAGTCCTTGACAGTCTCTTGCGGTATGACCATCTTTTCCACAACCAAAAAACAACTCGTGATGGTCTTCTTGGTAGTTGATTATCATAAGATACTGAATTCATGGGTCAGGAGGTCGAGATTCGGTTAAGTGATCCTGGGCGTGGTAAGAACAGTTCTTCCATCCTGTCCATGGTCACTGGGTCAAGCTTGTAGGCTCGATAATATAAGGCACCATATTCAGGGTCTTGAATTGAGAGCTCTCCCATACGCTTGATTAAGTCAGTGACTTCATCTGCAACTGGATCTCTAATGGGTGTAGGTGCTGGAAAAGTTGAGCTAGTCTTCTTCTGTATCTTGTTAGTCTTGAAGTGAACCTTGGTTGGAGCATCATCTTTGTCTGAATCAGAGTCAGAGTCACTATCCTCCTTTTTCTGGGTGGATTTCTTCTTCTTCTTCTTGGACGATAGTTTCTTCTTCTTGAGATACTTGGAAATCTTGTGTAGATTAATTTCTCCATCTGAGTCCTCAGTATCATCTTCTGAGTCTGATCCATGGGAGTACCAATGCGGAGAATCTGAATCAGAGTCTGCATAGTTGTATTCAAATCTTCCATGCTCCAGAAGATATTCAACTATCTTGGTGACTTCTTCAATAGGGTATGCCTTGGTGGATGGTAGTTCTGGTTTTAGAGCCCTAATTTGAAGTTTGATTTGGTCCTTCAAGGCAGACGGTAAGCCTTTCCAGAAGTATGCAGATTCATCATCGGTCGTGATTAATTTCTGATCAACCAACCAACGTGAAATTGCCAAATACTCTCTTTGGTATTTTCGCCAGTCAGCTAATTCTGAAATCTCCTTCATCCTCCATTTCTTGGTGAGCTTGCGTAAGGCATGAAGATTATGACGAGTCTTTTGCTTATCAGCATCGTAGAGTTGTAGCATTTCTGCTTTGAGATTAGCCCAGTCCTTGTTCTTATAATGCAGTGACACTTTAATGAGATCTCGGACTTTCTTGGAGCAGTAATCCAAAAGTTTTTTCGCCATAATCAGCTTCAGGTACATTGAATGCAACACATAGATTCTGGAATTTCTTGAGGAATTCCTGGATATCTTGTTTTTGCTGAATAGAATTTGGCAGGAGCAGATTTCTCGCTGGCCCGCAGCATCATTTCTGGTGTCTTGCCATTGGTAAAGGGGTTTTGTCTTGCTGATGAAGAACCATCAGCATCATCTCCTCAAGCCATTTTGTTGAGTAATGGGTGAGGAACTGGGTAAAGGTGTTGTTGTGGAGAGTATTAGATTCCAATTGAAATCCCTTGCGGTGGGCTTCAATTTTATGTCACACTAAGTCAGGTTAATGAATTAGTGCCCAGATGGTTGTGGACTACTGCGTTGAGTTGCACCTGGTCATTCGTTGATTTCAGGATTGAATGGAATAGAGATAATACTCTGATAGGGGTAAGATGGGGTGAGGTTGGTTATTAGAAATAGTATGTCAAGCAACAGTACTACTCCTAAGTTGATAGGGGGTGTGGTGAAATTACTTGTACATTAAGTAGCAAGTATATACAGTGGTTTAGGTCTATATAATAAACCTATGGGATGAACTAGATAACTAATAAACTGAAGTCAGTATGCCAGAGTCCTACTCGTTTCGGATCTGGACTTGAAAGGGTTTCCCTACTCGTTTCAGGATAATCAGACTGTCAAATTAGTGTTACTGACACCTACTCGTTTTCGGTGCAGACTTAGCTGTCAGTGCGTTACTGTCACCTACTCGTTTCGGTGCAGACTTAGCAAAAGAATTAGACCTTACTTACTTTTTGGGTCTCTACAAACAGGAATGCTAGTATCCTACTCGTTTCAGATACAGCTGAACTTAAGCACTAGAATGTGGGGTGATAACTAGATTGTTATTTCAAACAGAGAGACCTGCTCCCTTTTATACCTACACTGTTTGTTCCTAAGAACAATGGTATCCTAGTGAGGTAAATACAAATAAATAGTAGAACAATAGTAAAGTATCCTAGACAATATATTCCATTGTACAGACAATGGTTGTCATTAAGGACAATGGATAGGTATAATGGAACAATGAATGTACCATTGTTCCCAATGGTTGTTAGGGAGATCATAACAATAGGCAATACATTGGAACAATAAGAATGTGAAAGAACAATGGAAACCATTATCACTGGTTTCCATGGCGAATTTAAGAAGATAAAAGAACAATGAAATCCATTGTTATTGGTTTCCATGGCGAACTTCCATGGTGGACTTCCATAATGACAATGGAAAGGTAGGACAATAACTAAGGGGCTCCGCTCCTAGGAGTTCAGGGGTACATCCTAGTTCCTAATGTCTTTATACCAAACCCGTGTTCTGGTATGACACCGCTCTTGTTGGTACATGGGACACTTCCAATTGGTTTCTAGAGCATTTGTGTTAGTATATACTTGTATTTATAGTTTGGCACGTACTCATATGCCCTGAACCCCCACACCGGCTGCAATGAAGGCCTCGACATTTTGACAATGGTTGGGCAAGGTCTGGCTGAGTGAGGGTAGGCAGAAGAAGTGACGATGATGGTTCACTAGGTAAATTGGGTCCCAGAGATGCCTCTGTGAGAGGAGCTGGTGGGGGGAAGTAATTGTGGACCAGTTTGAGGAGATTGGACTTATAATGAGCTGCCCAATCAATATCCCACCCAATCTCCCTCTCAAGGAGCTTGAGGGTCTTCAGTTTCCCCATAGTTGCATAAGCAACGACCCGTAAAACGATGTCATCCGTCATGAATGTGTTCACACCATATTCATTGACAACATCTTCACTTAACTCCCTCACAGCTTGCACACTGCGCCATTGCAGTAAACCTGTGCGGAATGCCACTGTCTCATCTGACATTTTGAATTTTCTAATCGACAACTTCTGTGGGGCTCGTTTGGGTTTGGCATACGCAACAGTATACTGGGCAAAGGTGTCAGGTGTACAGATGAAACAGCAGCTGCCTTTAGGACAGGGCACACAACGTTCACAGCCAGTAACATGTTCAGAGTTGCATGTGAGGTGAGTGTTACTATCTTTTTAGAAATGAAGTTACTTCCTTATTGGCTTGGCAATTGTATTAAGCGACTTACTTCTGTCATCATTGCTGAAGAACATGGATGGAATGATATGCTGGCAAGCAAGCCCCCTTACGTGGGAGTTGATGAAATTGTCCATTGGTGTGCCCACGTCGTTGGTTCTTCCCTTTGCCCTCCCCCCCTGTATCTCTCTGTTCCTTGCCTGTCTCTGATATCGTTTTGTGCACTCAGTAGGATCCATCAATACAGGACTTGCCCCATCAATGCCAGTGCCGTCGACGATTACTTGGGCCTCCATGCTAACATCTTCATTCACTTGCTAGGGAACAGAGACTGCACTATGAACACTGCCACTGCCAGTGAGTATGACCTGTTTACAAGGCAGATCATTCTCAGTCTCTGTCGCCTTCCACTTGGATCCTTGATGGCTTGCATTTCTCATCCATATCCTTTTTTATTGACAAGCAAGATTGCTACTGCTGTCCTTCCTCTTTCCCACGTGGCATGGCCAAACCGTTGAAAGAGTGTATTTAATCCACAGGTGGGGCACCATTGGATGACTACCTGGATATCAGGTAGGTCCATTCCCTAGTATATCAGACATATCAATAACATTCCCTTACAGATGTTATGAAAATGTGCTCACCATTACAAAGGCATTGGTTGAGCATATTCCCCATACCTCGCCTTGTCGAAAGTGCTTGTATTCCTCTTGATGATACTCTTGAGTCATCGTTGAGTGAAAGTGCTTCACATGTTTCTTATTGGCAGTACTGAGTCATTTTTGTAGGACATCTCTCACTGCCTCCGCTTCCTTCGTATTATCGAAGAAGACGATAAACTTGTCTGGTGGATCATTGCAATACTGTTTGCCTGGCAAAAGAAACTCAAGATCCTTGTAGCTGTTGGCAGGATAGACCAACACTCGCACTAGAAGAGCAACCTCCGGCTGATTGTTCAACTGCAGAATGTACCATGTTCACTCATCTCTTAGCTGGAGTGTATTCATGATACTGACAAGAATCGATTTCAGCAGTGTAGCAGATGCAACATAAAGCAGTATCCTTTCGATCAATTGGATTGTGTGATGCAGAGCACCCAGGCAAGTGTAATCCTTCCAGAATTTCCCCCACTCGCTGATACAATGGCCTTCATCAAAGACAATATGTAGGATTGATGACACAAACTTCTCATCTTCGAGAAGAGCTGTCGCCTCGCTGCTACCCATCAAGATCTCAGGATTGATGATAAGGACATCGAAGCAGTGGTTCTTCACGTCCTATTTACTGCCATTTTGTCTCAGTCCATAAACTGGTAAGTAAAATCTTGCACCTTCCATAAGGATACTGAGTTGTTCTCACTATTGATTGCTATAGCTCGAATATAAACTGATGCCAAGTCGTCAACATTCTGCTGGCCTAGCAAATTCAATGGCATCACAACAATCATTAATTTCTTCAATCTGTCCACTTGTGCCATGATCAGAGGAATCCAGAATGACAAAGTCTTTCCAGACCCTGTTGGTGCACAGGCAACAACATCCTTCTGGCCACAATAGATAGCCATTGCCACCTGGATTTGAAACAGACATGGCCGCTTGCTGAAGTACTTCAATGTGAGCTCGCGTATGGCTTCAATACTCCAAATGCATCATGAGTTGGACATGTACCATATAATTTGATTAATTTTGATCTCAGTAAATTACTACATCCAGTTTTTTTGAGTGTGAGAACTACAATTAAATAAGCAAATAAGCAACAACTCAGGTCACTCTCAGCAAAGGGCATGGGAATGAATTCAGAGGTCTTGGCGACATATTTTGCCAGCCTCTCTGTTGAGAGTTTCAAGCTCACTTGACAATGTACTTGTTTACATTGCGCTTTAGCGCGCGTCACGTGCTTGAAAAAATCGTACGAGTGGTTGGTTCTAGAAGCCTGGTCTGAAGACATGCAATACTTGGGGCTGTGGCCACTGCAGAGCATGGCATGTACGGGTCCTTTTTCCTTGAGATCATAATATATGTTTAGTCAGTTCATACAATGATACAATACATACAAATACAATCAAATACAAGCTGACCATCATTGTGTCTTTGTGCTATCAACCAGTGGCAAGGTGTACTTTTGATGACCTTACATATATTGCTGCAATTGCATCCATTGATCTACATGCTGAAAAATCATTATCTACATGTTGTTTATCATACTCCATGAAGCCTCCATTTGACATGCCATCATAAATCCAAGTGCGATGTCTATGATCAATGTATCTACCAATAAAATGTGATCTTCCATAATACACAATGCATTTCAGAAAATAAGGAATGGTATTGTTCTGAACAGTTAGGTTTATCTTACGGTCCAAATACATTGGTCTTCCAGAGAACTCAAATGCTAAGAAATAAGGCGGTACTTCATAAACATGTTTGCAAATGATAGGCTCTGAGCATACTAAACATAAACGTCTTGTAGCTGTACCCATGTTGGAAACCCATGCTTTCACAGAGTCATGAGTATCTGCACCCAGAGAAATGATAAAACTACATTTTGCTGTCTGTAATCGAGTGCCTAAATGGCCTGCACCACACTCATACTGTAAATTGACAACATTATCCTTTGCAGTGAACAAAAACATTCAAGAGGGATGTAATTGAGGCATATCTACCATATTCAAATTCATCGGGATGCTGAATCTGCAAACATTGACGCATGTACTCTCTTAAGTCTGTAAGTCTTGCTTGGTTATATTGTACATTTTGGAAAGATTTGATGAGAGTCACAAACAAAGGATCTGACATTTCCAGAAATTCAGTCAGTGAAGATGGCCTATCCAACCACATATTGTATAACAGGGTAATGACTGTATCATATGCACAGCTATTGTCATTCCATTCACAACCAACAGGTATGAACTGATCGATACTAGTAGCCTGACATGTATTCTGAAAGTTAGCAGACTTCAAGCGTTTTCTGGCTTGTATATTTCCATCATTCTCATCACCTTTATGTTTGCGGTCACCTTTAGAAGTTAGTTTACTCTCTATGATAGTAGAGGAAGGTGATATGACTTGATGTGGAACACTACTTGAATTCAGGGAAACATCACCATTTGTATCAGAAGATGATGGATTTTTCCATTTCTCAGCTTTTTCATTCATCCCGTGGACATAGTCAGTAGGCAAGAATCGATTTACTTGCTGATTGGGAATAACACTCCAGTCCATGTCATTGAAGTCAGGTTCAGTATAAGGTTGTTTTTTATTCCAGCGGATTGCAGCATGCATATGGTGTGGAATGTAGGAGTCAGACTTATGTTTTCTAAAAGATTGTATCAATGTT
The DNA here is from genome assembly GCA_029467805.1 of Pleurotus eryngii var. eryngii. Lineage (NCBI taxonomy): Eukaryota > Fungi > Basidiomycota > Agaricomycetes > Agaricales > Pleurotaceae > Pleurotus > Pleurotus eryngii. The sequence continues at coordinate 136,636 of SZVJ01000031.1, read as the reverse complement.
CGTCTTGTATCACCAACAACAGCACTTGGCAGTTTGCTTTCAAACTGAAGTCTAGTTATATCATCCAATAGTTCCAAGTCTCTAAATTCTTGTCTCAATGCACCTGAACATTTACGGTCTGAGATAAGAGTTGCATTGAAACCTTGCAATATCAATGTTCCTGCAGCACTAGCACTCCGTGATAAAGCTGTGTAATACCCTTGATGGGTTGTTGTATCATTCAGGTGAACAACATTGTTGATTCGTGTTTTTTCCCTGTGATGCAAAATCTGTCATTGCATAATTCACTGTAATCTCCACTTGACTACGTGAGACATGCAAACGTTTACCAGAAGGCAAATCACACCAAGTAGGTGTTTGCAGTTCTCATGATAGGCACAACATTGGTTGGAAGGTCTTTGAAATTAACATCAGTAGGTGGGTTTTGTCAACTTTACAAAAAGAACTTCAAGCACTGGCTGCCGAAATGCACCAACTGAAGCTATCCAATCATATACAGTACCTTCTTGACCATTTGTCATGCATAATTCTGTAGCACTATTGTTGCGGAGCATTACAGGAAGACCTTTGCAAAGGTTCAGCTTTCCAGGGATTTTCTTTTCTACAGAACATGCTGGTTGTTCCCACAGAAGACGCTGAAGATTTTCATCAAGTCTCACTTTTGCTGCTCGTTTTTTCCCTTTAACTTCCTCAGAATCTCCAAGTGGAGCAACAGAATCCTCACAGTAAAAAGTGGACAGATGCACACCATGCTCAGAAGCAAACCTTTGCTCTCCAAGATCATTGATGGCATCTTTGTTGATATGCCTAGCAGTGATTATTGAGACATTTCTAAAGTTTGCATCACATACAGATGGCCGCCCTTGAATAGTGGTAGAAATACGGCTACGTAAGAATTGAATATCAGCAGCTGTGCAAGCTCTGTATCTCATATTCTCTAATGCTGTGCGGAATTGAGCATCATCTTCTGACTGAGTTTTCTGCCACATGTTTTGACGCAAAATGACAACTGTCACAACCTGATGCCACAGAGCTTTACCAAAGGCCTCTTCTTGCTGTTTTAACTTTCCAAGAGATCTCCCAATCAAGTGACTGTACAAAGACACATTCTCACCACCAATTGGTGGAGGTAGTTGCGCAAAATCCCCAGCAAAAATCATGTTGAGGCCTCCAAATGGTAAGCCAGGTGGCGCATTTAAGGCCAGGCACATTCTAACACTTATGTTATGTAGGTCACGAGCTGAACACATAGATATTTCATCAAAAAAGACATAAGAGACACCCTCAAGCCTTTCTTTGGTAGCCTTCAAAGAACTTTTGGAAACTGCAAAGTTCATGGCAAATGCAGAGTGATAAGTGACTCCTCCAGGCAGTAAGCATGCTGCACTTGCAGTTGGGGCAACAACAAGTAGTTTCTCTGATTCATTTCGGGCTGAAAATAAATGGACTAGTGCCTTAAGAACTTGGGACTTACCTGTGCCACCCATGCCACCAATATACATTTTGAGTTGACCACTATTCTCAGTAACAGAGTGGTTTGCTACAATTGAAAAGGCTCGGTTTTTGTTCCTTATTCAAAGAAAATATTGTTGAACAGTCAACTACTAGTTGCTTGTGGATCTTTGGAATGTATGATGATTCGAGATAGGACTTATCAACAACTTTAACATTGTCAAAATCATGAGAATGTGATGAAACCGCTGGATTCCCTGAGAAGCCAGTTTGCTTGCGTGCATCAATTGTCTCTTGACGCAATGTCATTACAAGTTGGCGCCATTCACGTGCACTTTTAAAAGGTATCTCCACTGGTGTGTCACCATCAGAAAGGCCCTTGCTAATGGGTAAAGGCTTTGACCAATTTGAATTTTGCATCAATGCCTTCATATCCTTGATTCCCTTTTGTCTTTTGATGGCACTACTACTCATCTTCTCAGATTCCAGTTGAATCATCATATCATCAGCATTTGGTAACACACCTTCAAGATTGTTACTTTTTTCTCCTGAAGTCATGTAGTCATCATCAAAAGGAAAGGACACATTTGCATTGGCGTTTGTCTTCATTTCAGTTCTAAAATCATCTTTGGCATCAAGACACTCATATCGTAAATTGAAATTATTCATAATCCGTGAGTGCTCTTCACTAAATGTGTGTTTCAAAAAAGCCTCATCCCATGTCTCTTCTGAACTCTTTAATTCTTTCCCAGATCGCCATGGCACAAACAAAGCAAGCATTGCACTGCAATAATACTCTCTATCTCCTTGATCTCTTCTTGGAGGGATACCCATAAAGTTTGGTACCATAAACTTAGCCCTCTTATTTGTTGGCAGTAATAAAGAGCATTTATGTGTTGAAGCCAGTGGATGATCAGCCTGATAATCAAGCAAGACTTGCTTCAATCTCTTTGATGTCACCAAGAAATTGTCTGTATCATCAGGTTCTTCATCTAAGTCATCCTCACTACTAACATAGTCATCACAGTCTGTAGAGTTGTTGGAGTTTTTCTTCTTTGAGGCAGTAGGCTTTACTCTCTTACATCGAGTGACCCAATCATACAGACACATTGTGTCCAGTGTTTCTGGACGGTAAACATAATCAAAAACTGGGGACAAGCCTATAACTCTGTTATTTTTCTTAATTAATGCAACTTTCTCTGTGGTTTTGTATGCATCATCTGGGTGCCAATAGCTACGTGCTTCTGACACATATGTTGACCAGTAAAAGGTGACAAAGTCATGACTTGTGTAGTGATCATCATAGCCTAGCAAATATGTACATATCATGGGTGATCCAAGTTCAAGTTTTGCACCCATCAAATTGACAACCTTAGTCATTATTTGGCGTGCCTTGGTAGCTGCCTCAACACCAGTGTTGTTCAATATTTCAGGATTTCGACTCAATACAGCCTGAATACATTCAAAGACAACATGAGTTTTTAATCCACATTTTGTGATGTAATCAGAAACATATGCTACAACTGCTTTAACTGCAGTGCCTGAAAGCATAGATGTTACATCAGTATTTGATCTAATTATATATGATATTAGAGGAGTAAAGGTATTAATCCATGCCTCATGTTTTTTCAGAGTGATTGATCCTGTCTCATCATTCACAGTTGTTTGTTGAACAACAGGCCTGGGAAATCGAGCTTTACATTTTCCCCATTTATTATCTTTGCATCCTTTGTAGACATGAGCTTTATTCTGAGTACCATCCTTCTTGAGATACCGGTCACAACTGTGCACATTGGATTGCAATATAATATCATCAGTAACTTGTGAGAATTCTGACCACCAATTATTCAATGTAATACATGATGAACATGTTTCATCAACACATGAACATTCAGAAGTATAAGGAGGCACATCTGGTACTTGTAGTGTAGGATCCACGTATGTGTTATTTTCCTTTCGTTGATTGACTGATGTAGTAATGTCATTTTGTGAGCCAGTCAGGAATTCACCAACATGGCAATTCTCTAACCATTTAATTAGCTTTTGTTTCCAGCTACCTTCTGGGTTTAGGATGTTATCTCTAATTTCCTGGGGAGACAAAGATCCTCTAATCCACACCATAGCATGAAGATGTAAAGTCAGTCTACCTTGTTGCTCAACAGTGCCATAATAACCTTCAACATCTCCATATATTCCCTTACACTGATCATTATCAAACCCCAATATGTCAGAGATAAACATGTCTACCATGAACTTAAAAAACCTAGCACATGCTACAGGATTTGATGTGACAGTACGCATACGCTTGTCTGCTGGCATGGCAGGTTGGAAGATTTCATCAGAGCCAGCATAGTAAATACAAATTGGATGTTTAATATCAACTGGTGATAGAGTGATATACCACAATGGACTTCCTATCCGGTATATTAAAGACCAAATTTCATTACGTTGGTATTTCTTTGATGTTGATGAGCCATTGACACCAGCAGCAACGTGGTCAAGATCCTTGACTATTTCAAAGCAGTTCTTTTTCTTCCTCACTCTCAGGCTTTATGTGCTCACCACTGGCCATTCTAGTAGCAATAGATGCTAGTACATCTTCATCTAAGTTCATAATGCGCTGTGTAATAGCAGTGAACTTCGACTTCTCTGTTAATAACAAAGCACAGTTTGAACTCTTCATTATTTGTTCATGGCTGAATGCAATGAATGGAAATGCAACATCTCTTTGGAAACGTTTGTCATGATACATCAGAAGCCATTTTTTATGAGCTGTTGGTGACATCCGATATACAGAACCAATTCCGCCTACACCATATGGGAACAACCAAGGAAACATAGAAGGATAAAGTTGAGGATTGTTCCATATGGACTCAAAATTGGATGATTGCCCAATGGCAAGTACTTTTCCTGATTGGCTAAAATATTGCAGTGCTAATGTTTTCAATGCATTATTAGACATTTCTTCCATTTGACCACCAGTGAGACCATGCATAATGAAAGGGCATGGACCTTCTTCAGTACCATCTTCTTCATCCATGTCATTGACAGCGGGTGTTCCACTCATTTTAGCAGATAAAGTCTCTTTGTATTGAATTGTTACTGGTATGTCATTATCATCATACTCTGCCAAGTTTTTCTCATCAATGGTAACTTGAGCATAGTCTGAGTGGTTTAATATCAACCAGTCAAGTGCATCTTTGATATTTTTCTTGCAGACCAAGAACGGAGTACGTTTAAGGTCATCTTGCACAGGCCTCTTTGGACCTGTGAACAATACAACCAAGACTTCATCTAACTCTGCTTTTGAGATTGGCAGGAAATTATATATTTTCGGAACTGGAGATTCAAAGCACAATGCGTTTGCAGTCATTTTTCTAAATCCACTGGACACACGGACAAAGCAGTTGCTATAACGTATACGAGCAATTACTAGTTTCTCAACAAAACGTAAGTCTTGCAGGACAGCTGGTACAGCACCCAACCAAAGACCACGAGCAAGTGCCTTCTTCGGCACTTTTTCATTACGTAATGAAGACCTACATTGTTGACACACCATGTTCAAAGAATGATCTATTACTGGACCAGAAATGAACTTAATTGGATCTGTAGGTTTTTTTTCTCAGAGCTCGTGTCACTCCAGGGGCCTCCAATACATGTAGCAAATTCTTTATAGCTTTTATTCTTGATAACTCAGTGTTAGGAATGAGTTGGCCACAAACTGCACATCCATTTTCTGCTATTGCTGATGCCTCCATCTTTTTAGCACATGCAGTTACTATATTTTTAATTGCATATTTCGATAACGGTGATGGTGGAAAGATAGTAGGCTCAGTATCCTGATCAGTCTCATTTTCTTTTGCTTTATTTTTCTCCTTGGCATCTTGTTTTTGTTTATCAGCAAATTTCCGAGTAGTCTTCAACTCAAACACATATGTTAGTAAATAACATACGACACATGAATGATCTTGAGCCATATCCATAACAATAGCTTTTGAACACTTGAATCCACACACAATCCCATGCTTGCGGGCAACAGAAAACACATTGGCCAGCAGTTAGAAAGGGTAAAATAGAGGTGATATCTGCCTTGATATGAATATAAACACTTGCTGGGAACTGAAGAACTTCAACATCAGAATAAACGCCTTTGAACACAAGACCTGTTCTCTTATTATCTAAGATAGCAGGACCATCAACAATGAAATCTTGTAATTCCTGATAGGAAGCAATAAAAGCATGATGCCCACCATATACTTGGTGCTGAGATCTGCTCTCTTCATGTGAGGAGATAAACATATGTGGAATTGAGACAAAGTACAGAACAGCCACTACACAGGTAATGAACAACATTGACAGGAGATGCCAAGACACCAAGACATCAACAGAGAAAACATATGTAAACATTGAACCGGCATCGCAGAGTTCATAACAACGACGGATGTACATGCCCGCAGAGAGAAAAAACATAAGGCCATTGCAGGCCATGAAAAGTACTGCCAAATGTGAGTAAAACATTGCATTGACTAGAGGAGACCACATACCTTCTTGCAAAATATATTCATACTTAAATACAATCTGTAAGGCTGGAATAGAGCTACATTAGCAGGTGAAGCATAACAATCACGGACAATAGTGCTGAATCAGTGAAAATGGCAAGGAAAGAAGGTAGTACAGATGATATTTCACAAAAGGAAGTATGAACAAGATGGAGTGACGAAGATGCATACAAAGAGTGCATAAACGGTGGGGCGTAATACAACGAAAACGGCGACGAAGGTGCGTGCCACGCTCGGCCAACGGCGGGGGGTAATACAATGAAAACGGCAATGGAGGAGAATGGTGCACGAATGGCGGGGCGTAATACAACGAAAACGGCGACGAAGGTGCGCGCCACGCTCGGCCAACGAAAAGAACCGGGAAGGGATGGAGGGGAATGGTGCACGAACGGCGGGGCGTAATACAATGAAAACGGCGACGGAGGTGCGTACGAAAAGAGCCGCAAAGGGATGGAGGAGAATGGTGCATGAACAGCGGGGTGGTGATACAACAAGAACGGCGACGAAGGTGCGTGCTACGCTCAGCCCACGAAAAGAGCCGCAAAGTGATGAAGGAGAATGGTGCACGAACGGCGGGGCGTAATACAACAAAAATGGCGACGAAGGTGCGCGCCACGCTCGGCCAACGAAAAGAACTGGGAAGGGATGGAGTGGAATGGTGCACGAACGGCGGGGCGTAATACAGCGAAAACGGCGACGAAGGTGCGCACCATGCTCGGCCAACGAAAAGAACCGGGAAGGGATGGAGGGGAATGGCGCACGAACGGCGGGGCGTAATACAATGGAAACGGCGATGAAGGAGAACGGTGCACGAACGGCGGGGCATAATACAACGAAAACAGCGACGAAGGTGCGCGCCACGCTCGGCCAACGAAAAGAACCAGGAAGGGATGGAGGGAAAATGGTGCATGTCCAGTGGAAACGAGAGTCGAGGCCATACCAGTTTGAGATTCAGAATAGCCTGCAAGGCTCATGAGGCTCCGGAACAACGAAGTTCCATGTTCAACTAAAGGGGTCGTGTTACTGAATATCATGTGCATGGGAGGCGACGTACCAGTAGAGTATTGCATAGGTATGAGCTCCATCCCTGCGCGCAGCTGTGAAGTAAGGAGATATTGTGTAGCTAACAATGAAAAGGTGAGCATTCAGTGCGAGCAGGTGAATGCGAGCGGACCTGCAGCCAGGAAGAGAGCGCAAATAATCCGCGAGGTGACAGGCATTAGAGGGAAAGCAAGTTGCGACAGCGGTGGAAGAGGTTGCGAGACAAGTAGCGCACCACGCAAGTTGAACTTTGAGCAAATGGGAACAAACAATATGGTTCACACAGTCACACAGTAAACTCAAACAGGGGGAAATCACATGACATACTTAGAAACGACTAGAAACAGCTATTGTGCGCGTACGATATTCGACTGTGTGCTACGCTCGACTACTGTATACACCCCTTCACCCCATGGTAGCACGAATGTGATCAATGTACCCCTTCGTCACCTTGCGCGGAGTATCAAGTGCCTTGTATAGGCCGAGGAGGATGGAGAATTGAAGGTTGAAAGACACCGCCGTGGCCGTGGGGTTCTCCTTGGGATTGAATGTACCAATGGTAAAGCCAACAAGGGCAACAACGAACTTGTTGCCCTTGCTAGAGGGTAACTCTTGGGCGTGGCTGTTATCTGGGAGCTCGCCGGCCGCAGGGGTTGGAACACCGTAACGAATCATTGAAGGTAGTCGATCCCAATCTTCATTATTGAAACGGAAGTTTCCGCGCCCGAGACGGCCGTCATAAATAGGAACTACCGTAGCCGTAATGAGTTTGCATCATAGGTATAACCCAGAAAACTCACTGGTATCTGTGGCTGCGAGGGAAGACGGATACCGGATGGTGAGAGCAGATGCGGAAAGATCTTGTCGCGCCTTGTTCCTTGAGCTACCGACAACCTTGAAGGCCGCCGATGCCTTCGACGTGCGCTGAGGAGTGCTCGGAGCAGATCCACCGGGGTATGAATTGTTTTGAGCTTCCAAAACCATTAGCTGGGCAGATCGGGTGAGATATATGAGACTTACAGTCAGCCTTGTGGAATCGAGAGCTGAATTGGAGACAGCAATTGTTCATGTACGTGTAGATAAGATCCGAATTGAAAAGGCTGCCAACGAAGCAGGAGAAGAGGCCAAACATTTCGTCAAACATCCAGCCATTGAGGCGGAGGTGCATGTCATCTCGATTGACCGGAACCATGTTGAGTAGCGCGCAACTTTCAACGACGACTGGCATGACGAAAACGGCAGGCGCCCGGCTTCCCGAAGCAAAAACGACTCGTTTGGCGAAGATAGTGAAGTCGCGTGGATTCGCGATTAGGGGATTGACATACATGCCTCTTCCACGAAAGAGCAAGGCATCATAAATAGATCTAATAAGAACAGGGTGAGAAGGTTAACCAGTAGTAAAGAAAATAGGACTTACACCGCCGCGTATTCATCAACCATGCAGCCCATGACATGGAGCACGTCCGGCACAAGCCCCTCTTCGGAATCTTGAGCCGTATACTTTGGAACGAGTTTGCTGGTTCTACAAAACAGTGAGGCCCGGAGAAAGCTTGGTGGAAGCTGCGACATACCGCAATTGGCGTAATATGCCCGATGACTTCAACGCCGAAACGATCCCGTCGAAGAGGGAAGGGATCTCAGGAAAGGTAGGTTGGTCGTGGGTATCGACAGCAGACCCAGCAGTCTTCTTGTCTTCCTCGTCATCGGACATGTCCAGTAAAATAGGGTTGTCGCTATACTAAAGTCAGCATATATACAAGGAATATAGGGAAGGGCGTACACATGGCCTATGCGGACGACCTTGCCTTGAGGGCTCGCTTTGCCTTTGCGCTCCACACTACGTTCTACGGATTTTGCGGGCAACCCGGCGAGTGATTGAGAGGGAGATGGGGACGGTGAGTTCCAGTCGTCCGCAATATCGTTGTCTTCCTCTGCCTCATTGTCCATGAAGAGCACAAGATCTCGCTCGATCGCGGCTCGGGTCGGTGTTTCAGGGGGGACTGGAGAGTCTTGAGAAGTGGCCGTAGCTTGCATACGTGAGGGATATTCATCATCGGAGTCGATTCGATCAATTGCTTTTCGCCGTTTAGCGGGATTGGCCATCTGTGCGGCCTTGCGTTCATCTGGGGATAAAATGACTGGCTTCTTTGCACCTGTGGCAGGCCTATTTGGAGAGGGAGAGGCAGTTGAGGCAGCTCGCCTGGCGATCACCAATGAGAATCGACACCATAGCATAATGGCATCCCATACTCACTTGCGTTTGGCATCCGACGCTTTTGGTGTCGCTTGTGTCGGCGTCGTTTCGGTATCCTCTTCAATGTCGAGTGCCGCATCCACGGTTTCAACCACCTTTCCAAGAGCCGATGGTTGATCGACATCGTTATCGTCGTCGAAGAGCGCAGCACTGCTGGAGAGTGGTGCATCGACGACCGTTTGGGAGGAAACAGGCGTAGGATCAGCCTCAGTGTTTGACGCAGTGCCAAACGAAAGGCGACGCCCGACGGGAGGGATGTGAAGCGAACCGCTGTAGATACAAGCAACACAGTTAGCAACGACCGTTTGATAATGAGAAAGACAGACCTGATCTGAACGGCTGGGGCGTCAGAGGGCGTGGCGAGCTTCTTCGGTGAGACCCTTTTGGGGCGAGGTGTGGGCGGAACAGTGACTGCAACACTGTGCGAAGACGTTAGCACAAAAATAAGGTGGAACGAGCCCATACATACACAGAGGTTGGGGGGGTCACATTGGTTGGAACATCGGGCGCGGGGACGGCAACCTTCTTGGCCGATCGAGGAGTCCTGCGGCCACCACAAGGGAATCAGAGGAAGCACACAATGGGAGGGGGCGACGTACGTAGATTTCGAAGTTTTGGTAGCTTTGCGAGGCATTGAGAAAGATGGTAAGGTGCAGAAGAAAGACAAGCAAGTAGCTGGAAGTATAGCAAGGTGCGAAGGAATCAGCACCCAGCAAATAGAGTACTTATACAGTACATGTAGTATAGCATGCGTCACAAGCTCTGGCAGGGGGAGGGGGAGTGAATACAGCAAAGATCGCATGCGGAAGCCAGCGGGAGGCGGGAGCGTCTGCATGAGGCAGATGGAAGCCGAATGAATGCAAGATTGAATGGTGAAAAATCAAAGACAAGGTGATATCCGAGTGGTAAATGGACACCGAGGTAGCAGTTGCGAGGGATGCAGTAGGAAGGAGGCCCAAGGAAGCGAAGAAAATGTTGGGAGGACACAAAAGAAGCGGGAATGTATGAGAATGCTAAACGTACCACAGCCGCCAAGTCAAGCAACAAGGCGGCGCAATATGTTGAAAGAAGTGGAAATCAGGTAGAGAATGCAAGTTAATTGAAGAGATTCAGTAGATCGAGCATGAGATGAAGACGAAGGCCCGGGAGATGACTGTCAAAGAAAGAAAGATGGTGAGCGGGAAGAAAGCGGGAAGGAGCTGACAAACGCAAACCGTTATCGCCTGTCACATATTCTTGTCACACGCCACCTGCACTAAGCTGCGAGACACTGGACGATGTTGCAGCCAGAATCCTATAAAGGCTGGGGCAGCTACACCATGGCGGATATTCAGCACACTCACCATGGATATATTCTACAACAAGACTGCCGCAGGTAAGGCAAAACCATCCCGCCTTATCCACTACTCATAATTGAGAACGTAGCGCAAGTACTCGATGAACTTATTGCCGAACGCGTAAACACCGCATCAAGCCCACAGATGTATGGGATGAATAGTGTAAGCTACGGCATTGCGATGGTTACAATCTGCGTGCTAATGCAGAGAAAACTCACAGGAAGGGGTGGAGAGATTTGGCCTGACAATCTTGAAAGAAGGTACCGACGTTTGCCTCGAAACTGACCCAGCACAATGAGGCTACCGGCGACGCGGAAGAAGCTTCGATAGCTATACAAGGAATTATTAGCGGATGCCAACTTCCGCCGTTTGACCTCAAAGCGAAGTGAGTAACTTAATAGTGTTTTATAATTGATCTTACTTCGTTCACAGTCGACCCGATGAAATCAGGCGCTTGGCTCACGTCAGACAGAGCGTAACCATCACAGGGCTCGGCTCGACTTCCTTCAAGAGTATAGCAGCAAATTGCCGCCACATGCACACAATGTTTGGGCGCTACACGCCCAACGCCTTGCTACAATCGCTCCCAGAGTACATGGGGAAGCTTCGAAATGAGAATGGTTGTGACGACGACTACCCAACCATCACCGCCAGCACCCGTTTCTTCACGCCTGCCAAACAAGCCCAAGGTTTCGCTACCGTCGACGTAAATCCTGAACTCGACCCCCGCGGAGTACTCGGCAAGGTGGACGCAGCGAAGTGGGTTCATACGGAAGATAACGAAGTCGGCTATTATATTCTGGCTTGCTCTGATACCGAGGCCAGGTAAGTGTATTTACTACAGGAGCGGAAGAGTTCTGACACCTTATTTAGCTATAAACCTACCACGCCGGTAGTTTTCCAGATCGGCGATATCGTAGAGCTTCAAACTTCGATGTTAAGTGTCCCGACGAAAGGAAAATACTCCGTCAAACTCATTCTCAGAAGCATCGTGCTGCTGAACGGCCATTTCACCACGGTAAGTGCCTGCAACGGATACCGAGTAGTGGAGCTAAATTCAATACAGGAAGCTATATCAGCACGAACATTGGCCGCGGAAGCCTCTCGATCGGTACCTGTGCCTCGTTGATTGAAGCGACGAAATCCTTACGATGGTCGGATCTGCCAGTCCGTCGAAAATCGTCTTATGCAGCTCAATACACCCATTGCTATGGACACCGATTTCGATCTTGACCAAGATGTTGAAGTCGAGCAGGAAGTTGAATTTCAACCCGAAATTGAGGAGTAGTTCAACGGAAACAGCATGTGATGATTTCAAATTATAGACTAAACAGCACCAAGGTAGCTACAGTAGTAGATCAATTCAGTAGACAGTTTTGTGTGACTGCGAGATTAGGAAAGTAAGAAATGTCGGACATGCTCTAAGAATCTGGTTAGTTTTTATTGGGGGATGCAAGCAGTGAGCGCACCAAGTACGAGGCTTAAGATAGCATATCGGATCGTAGCGGACTCCATTGCGACGTGGTATTGATACTTTACAGTCATGAGTGAGGACATAAAACAGATCGGGGGACAATACTTGCCACGATCAGCCAACGAATCTGGGCAACGAGCCCGCGCCCTTCTTGCGAGTCGAGGGAGTGTTGGGACCAGTTGAGGTAGTATTCAACGCGTCGACGGAGCGACTCGTCGCTCATGGTGCTGAGGAAATTTTAGATTTGTGTGGAACGGGAACGGGACGGACTCACAAGAACGCCCCAGAAGTGTACGCTTCGATTAGGACATTCGCCGCCATATGCTGAACCTGGCGCGCTTGGAAGGGAGTCAAGGCCATCGTGCGAGTGGGTTGAGACGACATGATGAGTTCGAAGGTGTTTTGGGTTGAAACGACGGCCGAGAAAGCTGTTCAGCAAAGGGCCACGAAACGAGCACATTTATAGAGTAGAGAGTGAATGAAGAAGGGAGCGGGATGTGTTTGCGTTTGTAGCAATAGCAACAGGAATCGTAAGAGGTTTGAATATTTGAATGGTTTGAATTGCTAGGAAGAGTTGAATTGAAAGGTAAAAGGCGAGAATAAGAAGGAAGACGGAGAATGGGAGATAAGCGCGGAACCGTCATTTATTTAACTAATTCAATTAATTTGAATGAGATTCCCGATGACCGGCAGTCGGCTACAACAGTAGCCGTCCACTTAGCGAAGCGCCCAAAGGTCCCACCCAAGTAAAGAACGGAATCCTTACATTTCATTTCAGGACCCGTAAACGAGCGATGGGTGATTCGGACTTCGAATATTCTGACGGCGGCGTCCGGCACGTCGGCATCTTGCAGTCTGAAGCGTCTGAAGATGCGAAATCGTCTTCAAATCCTTACGGGAAGTCACCCAATGTCTCTTTCCACCATCAAGCGATTGTATGTAATCGAATGGACCTAAATGTTTGAACAGGAGGAAATGATACCATCAGCGTCATCTGCAATTTGAGTTCTGATAATCGCGACCCAGCATTATAATTCTAAATGAGAAAAGAAGACTTGACGACTACGACTGCGGGCAAACGCAACGTGAGGCGTGAAATTTTATCGCGACAGTGCTACTTTGCAACATACTATTGGTTCGGCAGAATGATTATACGGGTCTACCATGAGATATTGTTGAGAAAAGCACGCACGAGAGGTGCGGGTGACTCCAAAAATGGCCGTTACTATGAGCGAAGAGCGAACACACCCAGAAGTTTTCCGGTCCGTACAATATTCGTCAATGTGTCGTTCGAGGCCGTTCGAAGTTGTGATAGGGGCCGCGATCGTGGGAAAGGACTACCACGTAGAGCAGCGCGGGAGGAGGCCAAGTCCGATGCTGCTCACAGTGGTTGGTCATCCACGTCTACTCCTCTTTTAAATCCACAGTCTCGGGTCCACAAGGCTCCATCCATTTCACGACAATTTCCGTTCCTTGTGCGCCACAAAAGAGTGCGCGACATTCCACGACAAGAGCAGAGTTCTAGAGCCGGAACCTAGCAAACAAGGCAGAACCTGACAGAACAAGATTCAGGAGAAACACTGAACCAGGCTAAGCCAGAATGTCATCGAGTGAGTCTCCTTTTCAAATTGAAGCAGCTTGTCGTGTCCCCCTCGCCGTTATGCGGCACGGTGCAGGCGAGCTGAACACCTCGTTGTTGCCTTACGCCCGTACTCGCCGTTCTTTCTATTATTACATTTGTGATATCCGCCCCCGCCGATTATCTCATCCTCTCCACACACCATCACTTTCCGCATTCCGTTCTCCTCGTTTCTGCCCCCTTTCCTCTTCCCACTGCCAGCCATGGCCACCACCGTTCCCCCCACCACACCCCTGCCCTCTGACCCTACCTCTCCTACACCTTCTCCACCCGTGTCACCGTCGCTAACACCCTCTTCTGATCTAGTTTCCGACACAACCCCCCCGGTCACATCTCCCCCAGTAACCTCTCCACCCGTCACATCTCCCCCTACATCTCCCCCTACATCGCCTCCTGTCACCTCGCCCCCTACATCACCCCCAGTGACCTCGCCCCCGATATCAGACCCCCCGACATCGCCACCCGTATCGAATCCACCCACGACAGATGGAGGCAGCGTCCCCCCGACCACCGATTCTACGACACCGACACCGACGTCCGATGGGGGCAGTAGCATTACGCCGTCTGTTATATCGACTCCTGTAACGACAGTTGTCCAGACTTCGCTTGTGTGAGTCCTACGTCTATATCATTCGTCACCATTTTCTGTCTGTCGTGGATCCTCGAATACTGACCATCTACTCAAATTCACAGTCAGACATCTGCAGATGGGCAGATATTCACGACCGTAGTTCAGACATCGTCCGTCCTTCCCCCGGGTTCAACGGTCAGCTCTTCCCCCAATAACAACAATACGTCTTCTTCTTCCTCGAACACGGGCGCGATCGTCGGCGGCGTGGTCGGGGGCATCGCGGGCCTCGCACTAATCGTTGGGGCTTTGGTGTGGTGGAGGCGCAGGCAGAACAGGTTCAAGGAATTTGAGTTCGACGGGAACTTCGACCCTGATCGGTTTACGAGCGCGGGGGCCGGAGGGTTAGGTGGAGGTGCGCTTGGAACGGGGGCAGCGGCATTGGGAGGAGCGAAAGGTGGCGGGAGAGCGGGGACGGGCACGCTGCCCAATATAAGCGTAGACAGTGGTGATGGGTTCGGAGGGCCTGCTATGGCAGGCGTCGCCGGCGCGGGTGCTTTGGCTGGCGCGGGTTTGGCGGGGCGGGGTGACAGGAGGAGCAACAATAACACCTACGCCAACGGTGGAAACTACAACAATCAGGGGAGGAGTGGGGGGATTGAGGATGAGGACGATGGGATGGGGGGCAGGCTGGGTGGAACAGCGATTGGGGGTGGTGTGGTGACGCCGTTCGTACTTGGGCGCCCCGGACCTGGACCCGGACCTGGACCTGGACCTGGCGGTGAGCGTTCTACTCTTATACTTTCTTCGAGATATGTGTTGGGTTGGATCCCAACGGCGAGCTCTTGATTAGTGTGCGTCGCGCAAAGGCCAATTGCTGACCTCGTTTCTGAGTTTACAGGCCGCCAGCAAAGCATCCCCGTCGGCGGCTACTTTCCTCCGTCCAACATGTCCGAGAAGCAGCGTATGATGCTCGCACAGCAGCAACAGCAACAAAACCTCCAGCAGCACCCTCAAAACTATGCTGCTAATCACCCCAATCTACCTAGCCCATACGGTACTTACGGTGCTGGTGGTCCAGGTGTACACCTATCACCCCCACCGACGTCGACGTCGACGTCGCCCACGACCGCGACGTTCTCGAATGAGGGCTCGGGGTTCAACGCGTATGAGGGGTACCCGACGTCGAATGATCATTCCTCATCGGCAGGCACGTCGGATGGGGGTAGGTCGAATGCGATGGCGCGGAATGCGGCGATGGGTGCGCTCGGTGCTGGTGTTGGTGCGACTGCTGTGGGAGGCGCGGGTGCGGGAGGCAGGGGGAATGAAGAGACAGAGTCGAATTATAGCACGAACGTCAGTGCGTATGGTGCGTAAACGTTTCATCACCCTTCCTTTTCCACTCCTCGTTGCCTCTTTCCCTCGTGCGCTTGGTCTAACTCTGTTTATTGCATCGTAGGTAATTCAAGCTCACAGGGCCGGCTGTTGTCGGTGGACCAGGTCACGGACAAGCAGCGCGAGGCGATGGCGGCGTTTACTGGCGGCGGGTCGAACGGGGGGAGGGTAGTTGCTAATCCTGATGAGGATGGTGAGTGTTCTTTCTATGATTCGAGATGTGAACTTTCCCTGGCTGGGCTTTTATATGTCGTGCTGTGCCAACGCTGACGATGAAGATCATTTCTGTTCATCATCTCCGTCCTTATCTTCATTCATTCCATCCCTTATCATTCTTCAATGCTTCTGATCCTGATGCTAACCCGTCGCGTTTCGTTCTCTTCGTAGCCCCTCGAGGCCCAACTACACAACGCACGAACGCGTCGCACGTCCTCGTGCACCATGACGGCGGGCGCGTGCCGCAGGCGCAGAATACTGGTGGCGACGTGGACGAGATCCCGCCGACGTACGAGAGTATCGTGCGGGATTAAGACTTGGGTTTTCGTGGACCTTTCATCCCACTTCCATCTTACTTTCATCTTACGGCTCACGTTCCTGCGATGTTCCGATACGTTCACGATACGATACGATGTCCTTTTTCTACGTTGCGGTGTACTTGCTGCTTTAGGGCACGGGCAAGGAGGTGGTAGAAGGTGTAGGTGAGGCAGGCGCGGCTGGAGATTGCGAGGGGGAGTTTTCTTGAGATGTTTATTCAAAGTTGAAGTTGAACAGCAAATGTTGTGTTATGTTTTTGTTTTTGTATATACATTTGTATGCTACAGTGTAGCGTATATTTAATCATCGAGCACAATATCCGAGCACCATCAACTCATCAACGGAATCTTCCTTGCGGAGGAGGGGAATGGCTGGTGAATAGGGGATAGGAGTTGACGTTGAACAGCGGTCGCTTTTCGCAGCGGCCTCGGCGCCAGCCGCGTGGTCGCGTCTCTAACCATCACTACCACCACCACCACCACCACCACCACCACTACGCCATGCCCAAAGTAAAGAGTCTCAAACCGAAGAACATGGCAACGAAACACAACAAGAGTCGCATACGCTCCACGTCACCAACAGCGTCCTCGCTATCTCAACCCCAGAGCTGAGCTGATTCCAAAGTTAAGGTCCTTAGGTACCTCATCCCCAAGCCGCCGGGATCAGCAGGGAGGAACTATAACCTCCAACACGCAATGGGGGGTTGTCAGATAAGCGGGAGGCCTATCTTTCTATCATGGTACGTACCGTACTTCATCCTAGGTTGCTAGGTCGTAACACACAGATATTGACGCGAAAATGTCTTCATTTTCGTAGAGGCTCGTCCGAATAGCTTGCTCTGAGCATCCTGACATCAAGAAGCGGATAAATCAGCAAAACCAACTGGTATTATACCGGCTCATCGCGTCGGTGAGTAGCATATATGCATATATTCACGCTATATGCCGCACCACAGATCCCATACCTTATATCCGGTTCCTCTTAGCTGAGCGACTTACGCTGAGGAATGATATGTTATGTTGCAGGTGAATGCTGAAATCAAGTTCCTGCGGCAGTTCGGAAACGAGTGGCCTGTCCACGCTATGATTCGGCAGTTCCTCGCGAATCGGGGGAGTGGCGTCAAGAACAGGCTTAACTTGGAGGATTGGGTGCCGGGTAGCAGCGGTGAGGGTGAGGATGACGACGACGAAGAAGAAGAAGAAGAAGTGGTGCGCATCCCTCTTTCCTCCTGCCGTGCTTTCTCCTGCACGACGCCTGTGTAGCTCGATCTGATCGAGCAGAAATATCCGCACCCGGTCGCTATGTATGGCGCCCAGTGTACGAAATGTCCCTCAAGGAAGCCCAAAGGTACATCGAAGGCCGGACGTTCGAAAGGTCCTATTGAGCAGGAGTACTCGAAACACGCATGCACCACTAAGCAAAAGCATGCTACTTACGACAGGAGTCAGCGCACATCATCGATCCCTGTCGCCTCGACCTCGACCTCGACCAAGGAGATTAAGAACCAGACCAAGAAGCGCGCCGCAGATTACAAAGTGGGCGCCGTGCCCTTACGGGCAAACAAGGAGGTAGGATTCCCTTCTCCCAATTGCATATCGACGAGTCATCCGATTCCGTACCCTTTATAGGCAATATACGAGGATACTTTCACGACTTCGGTGCGTTGTTTTTGTGTGATTATAGCGTCGTTACAGAGTGGCGGTGTACTAACACTAGAGCTTGTCATATAGGATGCGTCTGCTATCGTTGATCTGTTATGACCCAGCCTTTCCAGGAGGCCTACGCGACTTGACCTTCGTTGCAACTTCTACTTCGACTAAATTGGTGTCCACTCGGGTTCGATCACCACGCCTACGCCTCTATCCCTACGCTTCGTTGTATTCTGTTCTGTATGCTCGCTCTCCAAGTTCAAGGTCAAACCCGACCCTCAATTGTACAACCACGCAGCCCATGCTCGCGCAACTGGCTCTTGCCTGTCTCCTAATGTACCACCCGCTGTTATGAGGACGGCCATTCTATCCTTGCTCCTCCTTGCCAGTGGCCTCCTTGAATTGAGATGTCTACCCAGTTTGCGTTCGTCCTCGGGGGCATGTCTGTTATTCGCCGTCTACGATACTAACCGGTCTACCGCCCCTCAACCGTCTCCTCAACCCCATACTATCTGTCCGCATGATGCTTATGTCCTCCTCTTGAACATCGTCGTCTCACTTACGCTCAACCTCCCTCCTACGTTGAGATAATTTGTCGTGCATACGCTCAGCTTGAGATAATTCGGCTCGCACACGCTCAATCTCCCTCCTACGTTGAGATGATTTGTCTCGCTTACGCTCAATCTCCCTCCAGTGTGGAGATAATTTGTCTCGCATACGGTCAACTAGCAGTGATTCATTTAAGTTTCGATAGATAGGCTATTGGAATTTTCCACTTACATATCATTTGTACTGGTTCAACCAGCTTCCGTCTTCCATCTCCACTACTTAAAAGTGCTTTGGGCTGGATCTGTTCTGCTAAGAATAGATGGCAGTGGTACATGAACTTCATGGGGTCATCGCTAGGCGTTTGTTCATATGCTTGACGAAAGTGTAGGATTGCCTCGTCGATATCGGCGTTGTGACGAAGGCGAGCAAAACGGATGACCAAACATCGCCCAAGGGAGACGGCCATATTGAAATCGACATTTCGCTCCATATCAAGTATCTGTCGTTGACAAGCTATTGCGTTGTCTAGGGCGGAGGGGTCAAGGGAGTCCTGAGCTTGGTTGAATAAACTTAGATACAAAGATTTTGCTGAATCATAGAGGTCTTGAAACTCATCATTTCCGTTTGGGAACAGGGAATTCCTTTGATCTGGGAGTAGTAGTGACTCGCCAATCCTGCTTGTGAATAGGAAGGCAAATTTTTGAAGAAGGGATAAAAGCTCGTCACAGTTAATGCGAAGTCCCTCGGGACACCTGAAGCCGGTTTTCTTCGGGTATGCGGTATCTTCAGAGTCGCCGTGTCCGTTTAAGAAGTCCACAAAAGATTGATGGGCAAATTGTATTATAGAGCTGTCCTCGAGTACGGGTCGAAGCCCTCGTAGAATGATACCAACGGTATCGGAGTCGAGAATGATTTGGAAGTCGGATTGAATCAGCTTGAGTCGAGACAAAGAAACAACTGTGACAAATTTCTGGAAGATACAGCGTTCATGTTTCCGCCAGGCCCCGAAAGATTTCTCCAGGATCTGGTGGTACAAGCCGTAGAGATCGCCAGATACAAATGCTTCGCTCTGCATACAGTCTTGAAGTCGTGGGACTGGATTCTGCGCGATATATTTCACTACCGTCACGGCCCAGATAAATATCCCTCCAGCACGTGCGGTGAGGGTGTTTACTGCGTCACTTCCAGGCCAAGTCTCGCCGAGCGCGAGATCCTCCGAGATGATTTTGAACTCGTGCTCGAAGAACAAATGAATATCGTTGTTGGACTGGGCGTCGGCTTTGTCCCCGGTACCTATGGTTATGGGGAAATGAGGGAAGCGGGCAAACATCCTTCGGATGGGGTCTTCAAGGCGGCTTGTAACGACCAATTTCAGCGGGAGCTTGAGTAGAGCCAAGTGTTCAATACAAGAATATAATTGAGAGGGAGGGCCCTCCACGCTGCTATACTCGTCTAAACCATCAATCACAAAGACAGGGAGAGGTTCAGGAGGCCTCTCCGCTAGTTTGAGTAAAGGTTGTTCGACGAATTCCTTGAAGATCTCCTTCGCAGTCGCATGTGCTAACCTGGGTTTTCGAGCCTTGAGTTTTTCCATGACAACCTTTCTGCATTCTGGAAACTTCTGCGCGAGTTCGTAAGAGACCAGACGCCAGAGAACGGAGGACCGGGTTCCTGTTCTAGCATTGAAAGCGAAGATTGCGCCTAAGCATCCAACTTCACTCAACAGTTGGGCAACTGTTGAGGCGATGGTCGACTTCCCGGCGCCGGGATATGCATGGAGCCATACAATACGTGCCGGGTCGTCATTTTTTGCCCAATCGATGATTCCGGAAATAATATCCTGGCGAGTTCCGGCTAGGCAACGTGGAGGGTCTTCCAGTATGTAATTGGGATTGAGTTCGCTGAGGTAGTTCTTGTCCTCGTCTGCATTTGGAGTGCGCGAAATGTGATATGAGATGTGAGCAACGTGAAATGATATTATAACGAACCAATATAGTCTATGAGTATTAGGTTGAGGAGGTGAAGGTGTGAATAAGGTTAGACAATCAGCTCACAGTTATTATTATGAAAGTGCTGGTCGCGCCCAATTTTGTTGAATATCCCAGACCCAGTGTTGACGGAGTGATCGACGAAAGTCGTGTGATCTAGGAATAAATATTAACCGATCAGGGTAAAAACGGGAAGTGGACATCAGCGAACGGACAATATACAAGAAGAACGTGGCGCACCGCCCCCTCCGTGAGGTACGCCTACCCCAGGCTCGATAACCCATGGTTCTCTCGCTTGAACACGACCTTCAGTCTGATTTGGGGGAGAAGGACGTCCCGATGACAAAAATGCGGTTGGTGCATCTACGAAGCGCCTTTGGAAAAGAATGTTGATAGTAGTTCCTCCTTTAGGATGTTCGTAATCTGCTCGTAGCGTTTGGTTGATTCAAATGATCATGCTCAACTACTTACGGCCCAGATTCTTCTCCATGAATGCCACAATTTCATCATGGGACAGAGAAAATTTGATAATTTTCTCCCGAAACGGCGCGGGTCTCCACGCAACCTCCAGTGATGATCCTGCGGGCACTGACCTACCCAAGTGAACCGTCAGGTGAGCCAGAACTGGAGTATTCGTAGCCTGAATATTTGAAGGGTCAACCTACCGCGGTGTCTTCAGATTCCATGAGAAGCTGTTCAAACAAAAAGCAAACAAAAAGGTTTTGTTCATTTGTACCTCCCCAATTGAGAGGGACAGCTTTGGGAAGAAACAGCTTTTCCGTGACATTAAAGCTACTTTGACCGCTAATTTATCGTGTTCGTCAATAGCAAAAGGCTTCAACTTGTAAGGGTGTTCACCTTCTACGCTCACTGGGTATCTGCGAGCGCCAAATCGTCAACATAGCACATTTACAGGACGCCGTTCATACGCACTGCTGGTGTTCGCCGGGTTTCACTGGCAGTGCCATTGCAGGTTCAAGTTCGTTTATTGAAGGTGTTATGATAAAGACGGTGACAAAGAGTGCGAAGGCCAGGCGAAGGCTGTGTCGCTTCGAATTCCGGTCCCGTCCAGTGGCCTGTACATGTGACGTGATGGCATCGACCTCCGTGTGAGTAGACCAAGTAGACCCTACTCTATACGTCCTCTCAGGTTCGATCACGTTCTTATTTCTACGCTCCATGTTCGCTCTCCAAGTCCAAGCCTATGAGGGACCGAGGGTCGCCGCCGCAATTGTATAACAAACACCCGCCTAGGGCCGCACAACGTGCTCTCTTCCGTCTCCTTGTCTACCATTTGCCGCTGCTCTACCAATGGCCATTATATCGTTGCCACCCCCGTACTACGTGGCTGCATGGGGTTTGTGCCCTCTTCTCGGCTATCCGTTGTTTTTCTAGACACAATTTTCAATGAGCGCAGGCCCAGGGGTTGAAGGGCAGGGGAACAACATTTGAGCGGATGGTTGAGTTAGCGAGGCTCGAAAATCCAGCGATCGAGATCCAGGATTTCCAGTGTGGGCAGGGAAACTATGTACGCCATGGCGCGGCGCACTCGTGCCAGAAGATGTGACCACCAAGCACCAGAGTTGTAGGCTGTAATGAACCTGAATGAGCAGGAGTTCGTAAATTCCGAAGTAGACGAGCGAGAAAGGCACACCTGTTGATCATTCCTACGCAGATAGACACGAGTCGGACGTACGCAGCCAGATGAGGCGAATTGGCAAGAATTGGGCTCGTTGAGCGTAGTTAGTATAGTTTGGGTCGAAAGGGATGATGTAGACGTATGCGTTCAATGAAGATGAGGCGCGGTGGCGGAAGGGCGAACTCATGCTTCGCAGGCGAGGCTACATGCCTGCGGTGTTTTTCCATCTTCTGCAAAGCATTGAAGGAGCTTGTTGACGATACCCGGAATCAGTGGGAGCATCAGTAACACACGCACTGAGCAAGGTGCTCCGAGTCGTGCCAACACTAAGCGCCCATGGTTCAGACTCTCTTCCCGCAACCACCATGACCTCCCCTTCGCGTAATCTATCCAGGATACAGGATCTACTCAGCCTCCTCCATCATTCTGGCCCATCGAATCTGTCAAGCAAAGTGACCATGTCGCCTTTCGCCATGGTCACCTGTTCACGATCACAATGCAGGAATCTATGTCGAGCCCAATAAACGAGTTACGACGAAGGCGTAGGTGAAAATGAACGCGACAATACTTCAGACACAGGATCTGCCAGCCCCTAGGAGCCTGATCTTGGTGAAGAAACCTTGAAGAAACTAGTCATGATCCGTAGACTCGGACACGGCGGTTATTTGGGTCCATACATGTTGCCGCTTGACTAAGTTTATCGGGGTGTCCACGAGGACGTGCGATGATGGCAGGTATGTACATGCAGTAAAGCTATCTGGACTTAGCTAATTAATTTACCGTTCAACGTTCCCCGTCTCCTTCTCCCCTCATTAACTTGAGAAATTCGTGTCACTAAAGTCCACCGTCAATATTGCTTCGCTCACCATGAGCGCGGTCGTCCATATGATCTAGCGCCCCTTGGATATCGTTGCAGGCTGCAGCTTCAGTTCGCGAAATGTCTCCGGGTCTCCATCGTAAAGTCTCTAATGTTCGTACGCTCTCGCCACATTACTAACGCTTTCCAAGGCTCACCCGCCCCTTCATGTATCTGGTATTGACGTGAGACAAAGAGATATGGGATTTATAAATGCCTTCGTGCCTGGCTGACGTCTTATGGATGGGCTGCTATTCATCAACCTCATATACTTCAAGGTGAGTTTAAACATCGGACAATCATCTCCACAACAATGATGACTTTGAGCGTTGAGTGTATTCGAACAGGGATCTCTACCACGCACCATAATTTCGGAACATCGATATTACTCCCTCTTCTCCGAGACAATATTACCATTTTGCAATCGCGTTCGGCTGAACCGTGCGACCTATAACGGTACAATATCTTATGCCCACGTTGGTGTCAAGGTTAGCGACTCATGAAGAGGGGACATTGACTTGGCAAAATACAGGTACGTGAGCTTTTGCGGATCGGAATGAACGACATGTATGGTGTCAAGTCTCGTTTCCGTGATTTACTCATTTCCTTCCGGAGATTCTACACACACAGTGATCTCAAGAACGGGCCGAACATACTCTTGATGAACTTCCTTGCAGCAACAGAGTCAATCAGGATTCTGTGTTGGCATAGCCTTTATCTACAACCCTAAAATGGTACGAGCTCCGTTCCATTTCCAGGGCCGCTGATCCAGCCAAGTATGTAGGACGATGGTACTTGACAATCATGAAAGATTACAATCCAGTGCATTTCAAGAATGTGGAAAGAATAGAGAAGAAAACCGAGTACAAAGTAACTCAAAATTAATGTGCGTCCTAATATGTACACTTGTTTCTTTTCTTTCTTGGATTGCGGCCTTCCATTACCATCTCCATGCCCCGCAGACCCAAGATGGCGGAGACGGGTACGTGGTATTGTAGACCCACGGAGAGTATGGGATGGGCGTGGTCGTAGTGATGGGTGTGTATAAAACACCTCGCGTAGCGCAGTAGCCCGGAGGCGCCGGAGGCGGTGACGGAAGGAGGTAGTTGTTATTGTACAGAGGCATCGTCACCACCGACGTACTGGGTGCGCCTGCTACCCATGCTGATCGCACATTATTAGGACAAGTTTACAAGACAGTCACTCAGGAAATAATGTACCAGGTGCGTAGTTCACCCCAGCGTTGGCCCCATTCTGATACACCAGAGGTAACGGTATGACTGGCCTCGGTCGTGGCTCTTTGAGTAGACCTTGGCGATTCCCTTGAGAGATGTACCCCATTTTGATGGTGTTTATGAGGAGGCGAAGGCTTCTGGTTGGGGGGTAAGTGGTGGGTCCTTCTTTGAGCAAACAGTCCTCCGACTCGCTGGTTCATATGTTCTAAGAAGCATCGCAGTTAAAGCGAGAGTATCTAAAGAAAGCAAGACAAGCATGGAAGCATTAGGGCGATGTCGCATACTTGGTATGTCAGGCGACCGATTAACAGCCCTAGGCACGCGCCAACGTCCCCGAATAAAAAAAACCGACGCCGACTTCATTACCTCCGTGATCCGTTCGTCCGCCCGACGGCCATCTGGTCGGCGCTCTTTAATCAAGCGACTCGCCACACTACAGTTCACGGAAACTGCTGTCATCTGGACAGACCGCTCAACCTGTTTTGTCACCGAGCCACCCATCGTAGAGCAGTGGGTCATATTCAAACGACATATCGACATGAGATTAATTGCAGAAAGAGGCGCCCCTCCGGGGGGTTAATTCGTCCACGAGATTGTAAGCTGATTCCAGGCTGCATAACAATTGGATGCTGTTGTCGTTGTCCCACCACCCTCGCAATTCGAGATCGGTCGAAGGCTAGGAAATGAGCGCTAGTCTTAGATGCTTCTAGCTTCGGTCATTCCTGGGGCCACTGTGCGTACATCTGGATATTGTTGTAGAAAGCGAAGACTATGCCAGCGACAGAGTCCATGTTACCATAGTACGATGTGTACTACAGTCTACCCTAGGATCTTCCATATTATCATAAGCGCCATGATACGGAAAGCCACCCCCCCAGTGGCTCCATGTTGCACCGACAGCGGACATAGACAGGCATCCAGTTCCCCAAGTCTCCCATACCCACTCGCACCCTGTACAATGCAGTGCGCCTCCAAATCTTCCACATCACAACATGTCGGATTGCTCCAGTTTCACGTTAAGGTTCAAGCTATTTCTGGGCCTATCCTTCCACCATATCTGTTATCGATGCATCATCCCTGCTCCGTAGTTCCCAGCATCAAGTCTCTGGGTCGAGCAAGGTCCTAGACTCCTGCTTATTCTGAAGCTCGAAGCACCTGGTCCCATATGGTGAGTGCTAAGAGTAGACCCTCGTCCTGACTAGGAAGAGTGATCTTAATCATGCAATCATCGTGGCCATCAAATTCATTTACAGAGCTACAGTTTGTGGTAGGGACGTTGATGCGTGCTGGATGGAAGAAAGGACTGATGGGGCTTGAAGAGTGATGGATGGACACGGGATCTAAGCAGGGTTGTTCTCTGATCCCACCACGCACCTTCTTGTCATTATGGGAAATGATTCGTCCTCAGAGGATATCGGCTGGATGTCCTTGCGCAGGTATAGTGCGATGTACACATCTCGAGAATCCGACACACGATTGATGCTAGATGCACAGGGTTGACTTTTCCCCACCTGGCACTGACCAGAGATAAGGCCGCAAGTGCTCCAGTTACACTACGAACGTCACACCTTGCTGAAGATTCACAACTACAGCGGGCGCCATCAATACATCATCATGCTGTGCACGCAAAGAAAGAAAACCGCTTTCCTTGCACGATGAAACCGCAAAGTCTTCAGCCCCTCAAAACATACGTCGTAATGCCGTCAAAAGCCCTCAAAGGCGTTACTCCTGAACGTGATCATCACCTTCATCAGCGGGCACTGGATTGAATCCATGCACCTCGCCGCTCTAGTGAAGTTAATCACTGTCACGGCGTTCACAAGTCCGATAGCTGACAGGCATGTACGTATACGTCGTAGGACATGCGACACTATAAAGCTATCTCGACTCAGCCCCATAGCTTATCCGAGCTCCAGCGCCCAGCGCCCGCCTCCTCCTCCCCCCTTCCGCTTTCCCCCCTTACCTAATAAACGCAGATATTTAGGATGAATTCCACTGTTAGCACTGCTTCGCTCGCTACGAGAACGGTCAGACACTCCATAGATCCGTCTCTCGTCCCTTTGATCTTCTCCCAACTTCGATTCGCGGAATGCTTTCAAGTCGCAATCGTCACTGTTCTCATCTACGACGCCTGTACGTACCCGGTAGATCACTGGTCCTTTCGTCGCTCACTTTTCTGTTGGTGATGGATCTAGTATCTACGTTAGATAAAGAGGTAAGGGGATTCTGATTTCGTCCCCGCCTTTGCGCTGAATTAACGTATTACAAACAGATCAAATATTTCTGGGTTAGCTAGCAAAATTTCCGTCCAATCCGGAACATCTATATTAACATTGATCGCAGAGCGCACCACGGCGGTTCGTCAGCCTCATATACTTCGCGGTAAGTTCAACCCTCGGATAACCTTCTCCGCTACGCCCGATCCTGAATCCGAATTCGCTTTATGTGCAGAACCGATACATCGGTATATTCTCCGCTATCGTGTATCTATGGTGTACGTCCATCATCCCCACCGAGGTACTCAGTCGGCCGCTGATCTGGAGTTCTTAGATAACACATACCGCGTCACTAAGACACTGTCAGCCCCCACCATTTCCCGCCCTCAAAGTAATATGCTTATTCGACCTCAATAGATGCCAGTTTACGCTATACACAGCCGTGGCTTCTAGTGCGTATAGACCTCTGTTTTGCTCGAGGAGGAAGACTTCACGGATATTTAGATTGGATCACCATTAACTTGATCGATTGTATGTCCCAATTGCCTCGTTTCTTCTAAGCCGTCATGTGCTCATTTGAACCTCGGAACCCTAGATATACTCGTGATGAGAGTGTTAGCTCTATTTTCTAACGGTATGCATATAATTCGTGGTCATCGGAAGTACTTCAGACTGACTATGATCCACAGATCGTATGACGAAGATATGCCTCCGTATCCTATTCGTCGTTGAAGCCGCTGCTATGTTCGGTGTATTAACATACGTCCAAGTGTACAACGGCAGTATGTCTCACTCCCATTCGGCCGTTCGCGCACTCTAACACGTCGCCCGTACGTAAAGCTGCTCTAGGAGAGTTCGGTACAAAACTACACCGTTTGCCAGTCCATCCGAGGAGTCCAGCCCGCCTTCTTCATCTTGGCTTGGTCCGTACTACGTCTGCTATACAAAGTCTCCTAATTCCTAACACGTTCCCATGATCGTAGGGCTATCCCATTGTCGTTTGAATGTGTTCTGCTCGTCCTCGCACTATACAAAGCCGCGGAGTTCTGGAACCTATCCCAGGGATTAACGGGCTTCCATCTGGTCAAAGTACTCGTCATAGATCAAGCGTTCTACTTCGCAGTGTGAGTCCTCTCCCGCCGTCTCAGCCCTCTGCGTATCGACTATCAATCCATAATAATCACGGATCTCACCTTCATCCGCATCTGTAGCGCGATATTCTGCAACGTCGGCATGATCATCTCAAACACAACCTCCGATCCGCGCGTCGTCTCCAAAGTCATTCTCGGGATAATGGGCTCCCCGAGTCTGCTGGTGATACTGGGTGCGCGGCTGTTGGTGCATCTGAAGGAGGCGGGAGAGAAGGGCGTCAACGGGGGTACGAGCTATCGGATGGGCGAGGCGGGGGGGATCAGTGAGATCAATTTTGGAGAAAACGTGGCTGCGGCAAGGAGACGCGGAGAATCGAGTTCGATATCGGAGGAATCAGAGGTTTGAAAAGTGCGGTACGACCATGAGTTTATGGATAGGTATTGATATTGAGGATAAGCCTCTTCTGGATTGCAACTTGGTACTGATTATTTATTTTTCTATTGTAATGGACATGTAACTTATTTCATCCTCGACACATCCGTCAACGCGCAGCCTTCTCTTTGCTTTTGACAAGTATAATATACACACGATCCATAATACAGACATGTAACTAAATACACAAGAGGACATTAGACCGAACCGGAACCGACAATACAGCCGGGTATATACATGTAGACCGTCGATATGCGCGAAAACCTAGACAGCGTCAAGCGTTGTGGTTCAGAAATGACGGGTAGTAATGAGCGTGATATGGCGGTGTCACGAAACAGGGACCGCCTTGTGCTTGTGGAACCACTACTACCACCAGTTGAATGAGAGGCAAGAGTCGAAGGGTGTTATCATCATCTTTTCCTTCCTTCCTTCCGCCGGCATCATATCATCAACGCGACCACGGCGCCGACAGCAGCGGCCCCTATCACCACGACCCCCTGTCGCCCAGCATACCCCCGCGCCGCCGCTCCGTTCATCTGCGTATTCAGCCCGGGGTTCATCCCGAATTGCTGCTGCTGCTGGTTCGTCGGCATCGCCCCCGCGGGCAGCTGCACACCGTTCTGTGGCTGGATCGCCGCGTTATTGGGATCGTTCGCCATGGGCTGCGGCTGGCCCTGCATCTGCCCCGGATTCTGCGTCTGCGGGTTTTGCGGGAATTGCTGGCCCTGTTGAATCGGTTGGCTAGTTGCAAAACGCCCCATCAGCACAGCGTCCGGGAGGACTAGAAGGACGGAGAAAGATCACGTACTTCGGCATACCCTGGGGTTGACCTTGACCAGGCATCATTCCTCCTGACATTCCATTCGGCGGTGGTCCTCCCATCTGAGGCATAGCGACGGCAGCCCCGGAGAACAGCGCAAGCATCGTCGTCGCAAAAGCTGTTGAGGTGAATGACTTCATGGTGGGTACGCGAGATTCGTTCAATTCGTGCAGATCAAGAGATAAGTTGATGTGCTGAGTGGATGAGCGACGCGGGGGACCGTAGACCGTGTACAACCGAGGATGGAGTAGGCGGAGAGGAAATGTGCTAAGTTAACTCCCCCCAAGTAGACTGGCGAGGAACACTGGGTAGGCTCGCTCCTCTGGAGGGGAGTCGTA
Source organism: Pleurotus eryngii var. eryngii (assembly GCA_029467805.1). Lineage (NCBI taxonomy): Eukaryota > Fungi > Basidiomycota > Agaricomycetes > Agaricales > Pleurotaceae > Pleurotus > Pleurotus eryngii. The sequence continues at coordinate 107,569 of SZVJ01000031.1, read as the reverse complement.
TTTATCCGTCACGACCGAAGACCGTTGCGACGGTGCACGGTCATGCCGAGTGTTGCGTGGTGGGACGTATCATTGGCGCTGCGTTCAATTACTTGCTTCTAGTGCATTCGGTAGCGCTGAGTGACTTGGAACAGGCGACATTGATGACTTGGGTGCAGTTCGAATGCTGATCGCTGGATGCGTGCCATGTTCGATGTCACGACACCCGACTTGATGAATGCGCAGATCAAGCTGCAACTGCACGAACATTGTAGATGCCAAGCTTCATCTCGTCACAACGAGCAAATAGGTATTAGTGAGTGTACAGGTAACAGTGATAGGCACGGAATACAGCGAGAACGGCTAATCGTACATGACAACATGCGAGACATAGTAAGTACAATGAGGAGAGCGTGATAGAAAGACGAAGGCTAACTAATAATTAGGTACTGAATGAATCAAGGTCCATACACATAACCCGTACTCCAGGAAACGACACCACGAACGATACGGAACGGTAGAAAAACGAGCGAGCCGATAAACGCTATCGGGGTGGACGGTGGTACGTCAGACGACCTAATGATGGTGGGAGATGATATGCCATTGGCACGAGGAGTCGGTGGGAGAGGAGAATCTTCTTCCGGAATCGGCTCGAGCCTCTTGGAGTAGACAGTCGCCGTTGAGCCATTCGGAGACGCATACATCGACGAGTACGGCGTTGTAACATGGTTCGTTGCTGACTTGTACGACGCCGTGCGGAGGGTGTTCGCCGAGCTTCCCGAATGATGATGAGGATATTGTTGTACGCGCTCTTTTTTCCTGTCGGCGCTGGGAACGGGTTGATTTTGACTGGAGAACGGAAGCGCCAGCGTCCGCGCGATCCACTTCGGGAGGATATCCATATACGTCGCGGAGTAGCTCCTCCCCCAGTGTCTTATATACGCTCCGACTTCATCGACATCGTGCATAGTCCTTACAAGCCGCGACTCGGTGTCTGTAATGCGCCTATCGACCGCCTCCACGGCCTCGTCGACGTAATCATACAGCTCATCCTGCCGTACACTCATCCGCGTCTTCAGTTTCGACAACTCCGCCTCCATGGCTTCGAGTCTGTGTAGCAAGATATCATACTGCTGCGCGCGCTGTTCCTCTAATTGTTGCCGCTCTTCCGTCTCGCTGGGGGACTGGCATCTACCACCGCAAGCACCTTCACAGACGATCCCTTGCATCTCCTCCGCTGCGCCAGCTATGCGGTCGACCAGGTGGCGCCACGGTCGGAGGCCAGTGGCTAGGACGAATAGCGTTACGTTGAACCAGGAGAGTGCATCGGGTCCGACGATGGCGTTGCCGACGATGCGCAGGAGTAAGGCGCCGAGGAGAGGGGAGAGCACGGTGAGAGCGAGGAAGAATAGCTCGAGAGATAGTAGGGAAGAAGCAGCGGACTTTGTGGATGCGCCAGCCGATTGGGCTGCAACTTTATGGCGGGCACGACAAGCATGATAGAGCGACCAGGGAACTAGTAATCATGAGACACAAGAGTCTTGGGAATCGGGAGGCACGTACCTTCGACTACTTGGTGTAAATAGAAGATGAGAAGGGATACCAGGAGCTGAATAGATGTTGGATAACTCAGACAATGGCAAAGAAGTGTCAGAACTCACGAGATTCTTGACATGGTCGCCCCCCGTAAGCCAGCTTCCAATCGGGGAGACCAGTGCGACGACTACGGCTAGATCGAACTCGTACCATGCCCGTCGATTCTGCGAAGTGGGACTTTGCGGGTCATTGCGCGTTGGACGCCGGTGGGGGACTTGTGTGTCTACGCGCGGAGGCGAATTTATGCGCACATGGCGCTTGGGCGTGGGCAATGTCTTTGCGCTACCATTCCCATTCACGACCCCAATTCTGTCCCCGTTCTTTCCCCCGTTTGGAGCGGCGGTGGGTACACCGTCGTTTGTCTTGCCATTTGCGTCCGCACCTTCTTCGCGATGATCAGTTTCCGAGCTCGACGACTCGGAGTCCAATGTGGAAGCGTCGTCAGATTCATTGTCCTGCTCGTCATTCGTCGGGCTCTGCACAGATTCCACCGCCTCGCAACCAGAAACAGGTGGGACTTCGACTATTGCATAAGACGATATGGTAGCTTTGCTTGATGGTGTTGATGGGCTGGAATGATGGAGCAGACTGCGACGTTTTCGCAGTCCTGAAAGACTAAGAGATGGTGAGCTCATGGTGGTTAGCGGTTGCAGGAAGAGTTCATGGTGGCCTGCGCGTTGCCTGCACGAGTCCTCAGGCCTCCTACTCATTTGCTGACGTAAGACCTAAGTTAGTACTTAGTACTGAGCGCTACAAGATGCCCTCCAGAAATTGTAATAATGCCTGTAATTCTGGACATTGTCAACGAGGTTCTCCAACGCTTAGCGGGAGACATGCAAACACTGGGGAAATGCAGCCTCGTATGCAAATCCTGGGTTAGTCTCTCTCAACGCCTCATTTTCAACAAATTCGTCTTCACCATCGTTCTCGATCGAAATTATACAAATTACACGCGACAAGCCACGATTCTTACCGATTCGCCTCATCTTGCTGCATACGTTCAACGCGTATACATATCTGTAGGATCTGCTGCAAGTGGTCGCCCTCTTATTCCTCTTCTACGGAGGCTTACAAACGTCCGATCGTTCACATTCACTACCTTCAGCGCCGCCCAGTGGATTCATCTCCCCGAAGAATTACGCCGTTGCATAGAGGACATGGTTGCGTTGCCAACCTTTGAACGCCTCTATCTCAATTGCTGGGTCTTCGAGCCGCAACAACTAAATAATTTGCTCGGACATTGTTCCTCTACCCTTCGTTCGCTAAGCCTGAGGTCGTTGGACATCAGGTCTAGCGAGCAAACGGCAGAGGTTGAGCCCGTGGAGCTCTTTGGGCTTAAGGAAATCTACATTGACAACTACACGTCTTTCCCCACCCACGGAACATTGAAGACACCGAACGTCGACGTCGTCGAGCGTCTGTTGCACAGTGGGTGCAACACCACACGCTGTCGATCCCTCTTGACACCTGGAATTCCATCGCAGGCATCTACGTGGTCATTCTATATTTTTCTGTGTGAGTATCGAACACCCAATTACATTCTGAACGACCCCTTACCTAACAATTTGATAGCCCAGTGCATACAAAACGAGGGCTGCACCGCAATCAACTTCTCCGACCTCGACAATCTTCGCCACCTCCGTCTTACCATTGAATGCCGCTTGCCTCCCCTCAGCATTGTGCCTCCTATCCCTCAAACCTCGTCCATCTCCGCTCTCGGTCGAATGCTCCTCAGGATCCCGACCGCCCACCTCAAATGCATCGACATTGACTTTCTTTGTAGGTATGAACGGCTGGCATGGGTCCAGGACGACTGGGACCATATGTTTGCCAACCTGGAGCCCCTCCTGAATGCCTCCGAATCATTGGAGAAGGTTACCTTCGTGCTTGACGCGGATGGGGAACAATATGCCATGATTACCGGCGCGATAAAGAAACGGTTTGAAAATCTGGCAACGCGTCTGGTGTTGCAAGTCGATCCAGGCCGTATACGCTATGGTGATCGCCCATGGTGAGTGCTATAATCACTTACCAGTCTTCAGACATACATTAAGCCTTCTCAGACTGGTGATTATCCACTACTTATGATCGTCTCGGTCCTTGCCTTGTGGGTTTGTGTTGTTTCTGCTTGGTCGACACTGTATACACACTTGTTGCAAATTGCGGCTAAATATCTCAAGTATTCTGAACAAATTCGTACTGCGTTGAACCCTCGAGAACCACTGCCAGGCCATTCTTTCAGTCCCATCTCACTCGCGGAACTAGCCGGGCCGAGATCGAGCCGCTAGTCTCACAAAAGACAATTCACCTTGCTGCTAAACACCATTGGCCTCGATGTCGTTTGGTACGTTGACTTCTCCCTTCGTTCGAGGCGTACGTCTGACGTAGACGTATCCCGTGAGCTCGACTCTGCTGAGGCCTCGCCTCCTGTCACGGATCCAGCTCATGCCACGGTATTGAGTCACCCGAGGTGAAATGGCTGACTGTCTCCTACGAGCTGCCACGTCTGTATTCATTCAAAAGGATAAGGTCGAATTGACTTCGTCGGACCCGTATTACCCAGCACGTCTAACTTCTCCGTGCGTCCCGAAGTCTCCGTGATCTCTCAGCGCCCCCGCGAAACTGATCCCGCTCTAGCTTTCCCGAGCTGTAGATCATTCATCCAACCCCTTCCTTCCTGTCTCATATGCTAACAACCTCGCCCCTAGGGTCGCCAGCGAGCCCCATTATCCTTTTGCACAGGACGTGCGGGTCGTCGGTAATGGTTGAGATGATCATCCCAACGTTGCAGAATATCGCGCGCTGTTATTCCAGAATTCGTTCGATCGCGAAGGAGAAACACAGCGAGGACTCACGCTGCGAAGTAGACTGCTTGGTCGACCACCAGTACCTTGACTGGTTGAAAGTCTGTCAATCCCTGCGACAGCTTCCAGAATTCCGATGCCTTGTAGAGCGCCAGCACGAGTAGGATGCATTCAAATACTAATGGCATGGTCCTACAACAATGGGGTAGTTCTCGGGGTAGTTCTCGGTCGAGTAAGGAGCGATTGCAAGGACAAGAGAAACTACTAGCCATGCCAAGATGAAGAGGACGGATTGAGCGGTTCTGACTGACTGAGGAAAGGATAGATGGCGAGGAGACACACCGCGGCGATACACTTGCTCGTACGCCAATACGCCGAACGTTGCTACCACCTCGATGAGGAAGAAGGCACGATGAATCATCGTCATCGTCCGTGCTATGAACAAAATTGAGCCTGTCACTGAAGTCCGTAAAGCGGCGTCATACTCACCGTTGGAGAAGAGTGCCGACACCCCCATTGCAAGCATATCTACGGACCAGTTGAATACGCTGTACATTGTGAGGAAGCCGCTATTCGGATGTACAGTCGATCACGTTAATAGTTACCCAATTCACAGACTTCATATAAGTATTGATCATTGAGTGTAGCGAATTATCCACGTACTGGAAGCCGCCGCGGTATACAGCGTGAACTAGCATCTACGAAGCTCAGTAAGGATGTAGATTTGAGATATACAAACGTCGCGTACTCACAGAGTCTTAGTGGCGTGGTAGTACGTGCTATCTATACAAGATAATCGTTGAATATACGATTATTCGAGGTGCAGCTGGACTAACACCACAGATCTAGCAAGATCATCACAAGAAAGCTCAGGCTAGTTGTACGAACGTCCTCCGCGCCAGTAAAATGAGGGATTGCAATCTTGTCCTGACGTGCGTGGCATCGCGATTTAGGTTTAAATTGTATATTTGACGAGTATCTAAGTAGTTCTCCAAGAAACAATACATATGAATAGTGATATCGACACAGTGAACGAAGTGGTATCGTTGCAAATTAAATCAACAGACTAATCCGGAATGAAATAACACGGCTAAAAATACAGTAGGGTGTCGGTCGTAATGCGTAATGTTGGCAATGCAGTTGATGTTGAAGAATGAGGTAATAGGGCGTTGTGAGTTTAACGGGTTTTACGAAGGGGGTGCGAGGGGTGGTTTATACGGCGCTCAAGTCGCTCTCTTTATATGTTGAAGGTGTATCGGGGGTATGTCGCGGTGGGTTCTCCTTGTTGACGGAAGATTCGGAAGGGGGAGGTGAAGGAGAGTCGAGCGCAATACCGCGTACGGAAGATATTTCAATGCCAACGACGTCCTGTCTAGTGTGAGCTTGCTCTGGTACTGAAAGAGTCGAAGAACTGGCAGATGTGGAGTATCCAACGTCGGTCTTGACATCCAAAGCACCACCAGCGTCCATGAAGGACATATCGGAGAACGAAGCGTATGATTCGCGCTTGGTGATCATATCGGTGTGTACGAAGACGGGAAGGGTGACGCCGGTTGCCAGTAGAGCCCATACCAGGGTATGACCGCTTCTCGTTGAAAGTGCCTGTGGAGGACATTGTTCCACCAGTGGTGTAACCGACACGCTTGGCAACGGAATCGAAAGCGATGCGGTAGTGCTTGCGGGCCTCATCGGCGAAACCGAAGAAAAAGAAGAAGACGAAGGCACAGGAGACGATGGACCATCGACTAAGTTCAACAGCGGTCACAAACGTCTTGTCCATGCGCCATAGGACGCCGGGGATCTGATCAACGCGGGAGAAACCGTAATGGGTATCAGCCCAGCCCAACCAGGGAGAGATCCCAATGCGGGCGTTGAGGGAGATGGCGTAGAGACCGAGGGGAACGGTAAGGACGACATCGGTGCAAGCCAAGCCCATGAGGCGGAAGTAGCGGTTGGAAGTGAGGCGACCACTGTTCGCGGAGAGGAGCTCCTTGAATTGGAGGCGGCGCTTGTTGAATGCGAGGATGCTACGAATGCAGTAGTAACCGGAGATACAACCGATGAGGACTGGTGGGCAATAGACGAGGACGAAAGCTACGGGAGTGTTGTAGGTGAAGGGGTAGCAGCCCAAGTCTTCGAAGACATTGAACCGGTGGCCCTGGGGAATGTACTGGAGGATCATGCCCAAAATCGGGATACCCAATCCAATTGCCAAATCAACCATGATAGCGCGGCGTTTCTAAGAAAATATCAGTGTCTGAACATGTCATGGCAATCTGGAGTGTAGCTTACCTCGGCCTTGGTCACGGTCACTGATTGGACGCAAGCAATGTGGTAGAGGCGGCGGTTAATGCAGAGTGAGGCCGCAGGAATTGCAAAGGATGTGCCAATGATGATTCGGGCGGCTGAGACAACCGTTAAGGACAGTAGCACATGGCAAGCAAAGGTCGAAACTTACAGATATCACACCAAACTGGGGCCCAGTTGATCGCATTGCCAGACCAGACAATTGAGTTAACAAATTGGTTGAGGCAAGCTAAGGCGGTCCAGAACATGTAGAGGCAAGTACCCGTATTCCAGGCTATGGAATATTGAGTTAATCAATGGCATGGAAAAAAAGCGAGTCGCATACCTTCCAAATGCCATGGGAATGGGATACTAACCAGCAAAAGCTGATGAAGACGAAGATAGAGTACACGTAGTTTGGATAGGGATAGGACATCTTCGATTCTAGCAGGTGCGGCGGGATGTGTTCTGAGGAGTGACCAACTGAAGCACCCGGAGGATGGGGGACCGATTCTCGAGTACAAGAATGTAGAGGCGATGGGGATCAAGCTGCGTTGATGGACCCAGTTTTTAAGAGCGAATGCTCTGCCCGCCATCCTTGTACACAATTTTGGCGGTCCCCTTGTCCTCGGTGTCAAATGGCGTCCCCATATGATGAAAACCTAGACGACTTTTGGTCGTTGGCTTGTCGCCGGATTTGGAAGTACCTTTGTGAATGAATCCGGAAAAGACAATGTTCGATTTCCTTTTTCGGATGTTAGCTTGTACGTCGGTGATCTGGAGCTCGAAAATTCCCACACGGGTGGCGCTGACCTGACCTGCTGACGCCGCGAATTCGGAAAGACGAAGCACAGTCAAAGCTCCCTGGTGCAGGGAATTCGAGGGTAACAAGGGTACCGGTGTGTCCAAAATACGAGTGTCTTGTCTGGGATGATATGTATGACATTTCCCTACGCAAACTGCATGATTGGAAGAAGCGTCGTCTTTAAGATCAATGGTTGGTTTCTAGGCGAATACAAGCTGCGAATGCAATGCCAATGCGGCGGCGACGCCATACGGACGACCGCCTCAGTCAACCTGAAATACAAGATATCCTTTGAGTTTCCATTGACTATATGGGATGGTAGTCCATATCACGCACCTCAAGTTGCCCCCATGATTCCCTTATACTTTACGCCTCTTCTCAAAACCACCCAGCCACAACAATTCTGCCGAGTCCTAAAGAGTCCATCGAATTCGCGGCTGTTACAATGCGGGGGCGGGCGTAATGATGGCGGTGAGACGGAGGAGATGGATGGTGAGGGGAGGAAGGAGAGATGCGATGGACGCTGGATGGCTGGTTCAATCCTTTGTATGCGACACCGTGGACGCGCGACAGCTCTCTTATTGTCTCCCACGTGGCGGGCTTATTGTCTTTCCTCGCTTATGTAACCTACTAATTGTCCCGCATAACAATAAGAATTATCAAGCGCCCAACAAGCGCCACTCCTCACTGGCTATCTGGAGAGGAGACTAGTTTGCACCCGAGGCTGAATGGCGGTCGTATTTGCCTATGAGATATATCACACTGATGTTTGTCCAGCATACCCGCACCAAGACGCGACAACAGCAAGGCGAATTTTCATTATTCAATGTTACTTAGAAGCTGACAGTTCATAAAAATACAAGTGTGTATTCGAAAGGCGAAAACATAAGATACAGAAAGGGTAAGTCATAATAGATACATGCGTAAGTGCTTGGAGCCAGAAATATCGAGAAGTGAAGCTTATCAAGAAGCATTGATAGATAAAGGAGAACGAAAATGGTCGAGGATTCGCTACGACTAAACTGTCTCCTTCACCACTGTCATATAGATTATCTCCTTACCCACGCGGTTGCCTACGCCCCTCCCGATGCCCGGAACGTTCAGCCCCTCAAGGCTGCCCAATCGTCTCAGACTAGAACGCCTAGGTGGTCGTATTGCTGCTGGAGAGGAGCCAGGACGTCCCGGTAACGCCTCGGCTGCTGCACCTTGAAAAGGTCTGACGGGAGGTGATGAAGACGACAAGATGGGCAAGCCCAATGTGTCGCAAGATAAGGCCGGGGAAGGACATCGAGACTGTGGTAGGGATCGAGATGAAGACTGAGCATGGAATGGGCCTTGGATGAGGGACGGAGTTGGACTCCCTTGTGGAACTGAAGCAGGCGGTTCGGGCCAGGGTGCTTCCCATATGGAGGACACAGTCGACTTCGCATCATCGGGTATACTTTGTCTTGTAGGTCCCTGAGCCTTGGGAGGCGCAATATCAACCTCCACGGTGACTGCGCTCGGGGTTACAGGCGTGGATGCCTTGGTCGGGGTCTGAGGACGTCTCCAAGGCGTGATGTTGTATGATGTCTTCTGGGGCGAGGAATATACTGGAGGAGGAGACCTCAGGCCGAGTGATTGAGCAATGGGAGAGTTGAGATAATTCAGGGTATCTATAGCGAACGAATCGTTCTCCGGGGCGGGTGAACTGCGGGCTGAGCTTGGTGTGGGGCTCGAGCAGGGACTAGAACTGGGATCAGAGCTCGCGCTCCGACCACTTGAAGGCGAAAGGGATAACTTGGATGGATTCTTGCTTTTGAGGCCTTTTGAAGCCTTGTCGTCAAGCATATCATCCCATCCAGACTTGAGTTCAAGGGTAAGAGGCGGAGGCGGGCTCAGCGGAGGCGGAGAGCATTTCGTAACCATCTGGGTTTGTCTTATTTCTCGTTAGATGCAAGAGACGAATGAAAAAGCCAGACACTCACTGGGTATGCATCATCAAAATAGATGGGACAGAATGTCGTTTCCTACCCTTATTCCACTTGACGATTGTCGATCGCATCAATTTCGCGCCGTCTCTGATTTCTTGACCGATCGCTAACGACAGGACGAGATACACGATCGACACCGCTTTGAGGCCCCACCATGCAAACTGGATGCTCGTAAGTTCGTTCTTCGTGCTAATGATATCAATGTCGTAGAAATTTTCGTGAACGTTCCGCCATGAGGTCCAGCTGCTGAGCCTTGGAGGTGAGAACAAGGCGAAGAGGGACGTTAATCCCAGGACAGCCGAGGTAATAAGGGAGATTATGAGCGTGCGTATGAAGACAGAAGACGTGTATGTTGAGCGTGATGAAACGTGTGAACCAAAACTTGAAGTTGAGATGCGGAATGAGTTATGTATAGTGATACCTGTAGGTTGATGAGTTCGTCTGGTGTGTATTCTAGCTAAGGGTATCCATCACCTACCACAGAAGAGAAGGGCGATACTACATGTAAGAAGAGGGGGAAGCCAAACGATTATTAGGGCCGGTGTAGATGGATGTATAGACGCGAAGCACCCTAAATCTCTGACCAAGTCGAAACGGCGATCTTGGGCAATATAATCTACAATTCTACGTTGAGCACAGAATCTGGATGCTTAGAAGATGGCTCACGAAGTAGGATATAGATAATCGGGAGTACGATGCACAGCGCGACATCTATCGCAATTTGTACGCGTTTGTTTTGGCCGTCCGGAGGGGGTTCGCGTTGAGACGACACAAACTCCAGTTTTCGCGCAATGCAAATAAACGTCGCAGGTAGACCGACATTAGCTCCCAAAAGCAGCCTTGTCGCTATAATTTATCGTGAACACCTCTTTACACTTTTAAAGGCAAGACACGTACTGATATCGCACCAGATAGGTATCTTGATGTCCACATTTCCCTTCCAAATTACTGCGTTGACCCCATGGATGAGGTTGCATATGAAGAACCATGCGATCAACGTCGAAGTAGGTGTATTGAGCCGAACGCGGTCGGCGAATAGGAATAATACGAAGAAGCCAGCGCAGACGAAAGATATGACGGCGAGCGCGTCGGTCATCGTGAATGCTTCAAGCTGAAACGGGTTATGAGAGCCCTGACCTGCAAAGCACTACCCGTTGACTACACGAGACGACGTGAGGTTGATGTCTTGCAAGTGCGCTGATTCACTGGTAGAAGGCGAAGGGAGGGAAGTTACCCCATGGTACCCCAGCTGATATGTAAATGCGACATACCTTAAAGAGAACAAATCATCAAGGTATGGCCTGCATAGAGTCAGTTTCGTTCAAGGAACTCCAGCCCATGGATATACTTCCGCTACACAGAACTTCCTCCCTTAGGTAAGAGAACAAGTAGGGCACCTTTTGAAATACAAGGCCTGTGTAGCGGTAGTCAATCGCGGACATGAGATTTTTACACCGGTCCGCGCCCTGACAGGCCCTGTGGCGGTCGTTTACGTGGTGGAAGTGAGTCGCATAATCGCACACAATGGGATGGATATATCTGGCCTGTCGATTTTGCTTCCAGGAATGGGAACAAGTATAAAGTCGCCTAATATGGAAATTCGCATGCCAATTCTGATTTCCTGTAAGAAATAGTTGAAGACGTACTCGGGTGTGAGTCGATGACATAGTTCATGGGTATGCACCTTGTTTATAGAACGCCTGGATACCGGCCGCTATTCAAACCAAGTTGAAGGGGACAAGTGGGCGTTCAGGGAAGATTTGGCTTGATTCGACGATGATATATGCAGAGCGTAATGTTTCATCGACATCGTCTAAGTCCTGGGAACAGGTCTTAGCACGGTCGCGGCAAGGCTCACTGGAGCTGAATGGTCTCTGTCAGAACACAATTCGACAACCATTCGAAAGGACTGTGAGAAAAATTCGCTGAGCAATCAGGCCACTTCACGACAGGAGGTCCCCTTTTTGGGGCCAAAGGACAGACAAACAGTATAGCGAAGAAAAAAAAAGAGCAGATGTATCAGTTGCTATTTGAAGACGAAATAGGGGGGCTAATTATAGGTTGGGATAATAATACGAATTCTACGATTCCTCGGAAAACAAGCGACAGCATTTAAATAAAGGTAGGAAGAGTACGATTAGGCAGCAATTTTGTGCAAGATGGCGGACATAGAGGGGCTGAAGAAGTAATCGCCTCCCTTGGAAATAACGAAACTCATGAAGGTCAAATCGTGGTCGAGGTCTGTGTAGTCAATTCCAGACACCACGAGCGGTTTGCCGCTATTTTGGCCGACGATCGGGTCGAATCCAGGTGTTGGGTCGCTTTTACCAACGGGAATGCTGGATCGAGGTATTAGATAGACCCAGCAACGGATATAAATTGTGACTTACTTGACGTTGTTAGCCCATTCGGCCTGTTGGAAATGAAACCCCGAGCCAAGGTCACTCTGATAGGTTACTAGAATCGGTACGATTAGGTGGGAATAAAATCTAGGAAATAGGTGCGAGACCTACCAAACGCAACACCACGCTCAGTCGCGGTCTTCTTATTGTTGATCTCATCGTCGCTGACTGGATGGGCATGAGTTACACCAAATAACGATGCAAACAGAACGACTCACGCTCTTCGCCATAGGGTATACTTGCCCGAATCATTTGGTTCTTTAGATTCTGGTTTCCCTGGTCAGCACGGGGGCGAATCTTGCGAATATGGGCAGAGAAGGGACAATAGGACTGGTTACTGTTGATATCGAAGGGCGCCGGGTGATTGAAGTCAAAGTTGTTGTTGAGCATAAGATTCGGGCCGATGGAGGGATCGTCCCTCTCTGGAGCAAGGTCAAGAGGGGTGCCCTATTTTTGTGGATGAGTAATTATGGCACATAGAATGCGAAGTGGCAACTAACACTCTTCCAACGACCGAACATACGAGCACCAAGAAGATCGGCGCGCTCGCGAACGCTCCTCGACGAGTCTTGAATTAGAGCCGCTCTGCACAGGGGTGGGTATGATCAATACAACATTGCAACAAAAGAGTGATTTAGCAACGAACTCTTGCATGAGGTAGTCATCGAACTCAGGAACGAGCTCTTGGAGCTGTCGGTACGCCATGAAGGAGCCCCATTTCGTCCATGCTGGTCGGGCAGCTCTGCGGGGGTCGCCGATTTCTTTCGTCAGAAGCGTGCCAGGTAGGAGAAGCTGTTGTCCGGGGTAGGTGCTCGTAGCAAAACCAGCGACGGCGGGTTGAATCTGTCGTAAGGCCGATGGGTGAGCCGCGGAGAGTCCGTCAATTCCAAAAAAGGAATCACTTACGAAGCCATCAAGCCAACCAAAGTGTTCTTTACCAGCCGCATCACCGGGTCGTACCGCGCCCCTGTTGCTGTGCGTTTCTACAATCGCGTCGCCTAGCCACTCTTTCATTTGACTCAGTAAGGTGTCGATAGGTTCCCAATCTCTAGCCGCAATGAGAAAAGCGCCGTCCGTCTTGTTCGCATAAAGACCTGGAGACCACATTGTGCTTGGATCGGTATCGCCAAGGGTTGCAGCGTCGTTTAATTGCCCCATGGCGAAGTAGGGATCCCCGAGGTCGTCCAATACACCGAGTTTACGAAGACCTTGTGAGGTCCAAGCAATGTTCAGCATAGCTGATGGTTGCGTGCAGGTAGTGCAGACCATTTGAGCAGTCGCTAATTCGAGAATATAAGAATTGAGCACTCTCCTGAATTAAGTGGACCTTACTGGTAATGTGAGGGTAGATCAATTTCGCGAGGACACTCTTGAACTTTCTTGGATTCTGAATCGAGTAGAAAAAGAATATTTCCTTGGGCTTCCTCATCCCAATCCTGAGACAGTGCGTTAGGGACACAGTGCACGACTTCAAACGATCGGAATGCGTACATGATGTCTCCTTGAATCTCCTCCAGCGGGAGGAATGTGCCATTGGTGGCATTCAACTTCTGTATCAACTCAAGCGTTGGTAATGTATGTTGCCCAGGATAATCTATGGGTAGGCGAGTGAGCACGCAATCTTGGCAGGAAATAGTGCAACTCACCGTGTAACAGTGATCCACTCGTATAGTCGTTCTGCCTCGCCTCGAGCTGCTGAGGCAGACTGAACCCATAACTGGGCAGGAGGGCGTAAGGTATTAACCGAGTGAGAGCGACGCAGGTAGTCCACCAGCGCATTGTAGATGAGTTGGTTGGCCAGTATGCTTCAGTACATTGACCTTATGTACTATTCTGCAGAAGATCCAGGAACGTGAGATCTCACCCAACTTGCAAGCCGCGCGGCCAGTGGGGTGCTCTGGATTACTCACGTCGCGGCAATGGATGGGTCCATCGAGAGAGAGGAAATCCGAGAGTAGACGCTTCTGAATCAACAGAAGCACCTGACAGCAACGAACGGCGAGCCGAGCTTCTTAGTATATGCGAGAACGTTTGTCACTGCCTATTGTAGGCGCGTGGAGTATGCCTCTGTACCTGAAGATCGGCGATGACGCTGTTTTGTTGTTGCAGAGAGCGCCAGAACGTTACATGCCCTCGGACAGGCCGCCCGCCTGCCATGCGCTTGTGGTCGAGGCCGCCCCAGTCGCGTCGGACGGTTGTGCCGGGCGCATGAGATAGGTCCGAAGGATTGGGTTTTTGAATCAACTTGAACAGCGGTATGGTACATCAGCTCCTGTACCGATGATCAATCATCATACTGATACCGACCATCTGTAATAGACCATCATCAGAAACCGCTCACTCAGGCTTCGAGGGGAAATTACGAACCAGCATACTCCGGCCCAGCCTTTGACAATTGACGGCCCTCGTAGTTACGGCGCCTTTGGTTCCGAACCGAAGTCATATTGCATTTTTTGGCTTTATTCAATTGGAAACTTTGACAAGCGAGGCGCGACCGTCGGTCCGGGTAAAGTCCGGTAAGGTATAATGTAGACACGCGTACCCTCGAGTACGGCAGCTTCGCGGATGATGCGTAGTCTTCCAAGGATATCCAGCCCGACTTGAGACCCGACTCAGGCCGACGGATGAGAATATACGTGTCGAATGCCCCACTTTATCGCCCGCAAGCTCCTTGACATATCGGGAGAGTTGATGATTGATTGATGAACGTCCAATAGACAGGGCCGTATTTGGCGAGGCCGCCTAAATGCTGCATAGAATTCGCCCGCCGCGGCGAGCAGGGGGGGTACTGTGACTTATCAGGAAAGGGGTCAGCAAACTTAGTTGTGAGCACCGCTTGCTCAGTTCATTACCTTTCGTCCTCAAACTACTGTATGTAGTGTAGTAGTATATTATCTTAATTCTCATGCAGTAAGTATAATTTTACAAGACCTAGAAAGAGTGCTATGAATATTTTCCCGGCGGCGGTCAGAAACTAAGAGTCACACAGAAGTCGGTCACACAGTCACATTGTTACAGAAGTTGCAGTTTTGCAACGAAAAACATACAAACGAGCTCGGAAACAAAAGAATCACACTACAAGTACATCTACATGTGGTATAGGTAATGTGAGAGTTGATATCAAAGTTAAAAAAGCGAATTACAACAGGAGAAACAACATATTCAGCCAGATTGAGCTGCGCGAGAGCGAGTGACACGCCGAGAGGGCTCAGGAACATCAGGAGTTTGATTCGGGATCGCGGAGGAGGAACCAGGGAGTGTATCATCACCATTTCCCATGTGAGAACCACCCCCGACAGGCTCCTTGTTGATCCCACCATGGAAAGCTGGTTCCGAAGGCCCGGCTCCTCCAGCCTTGCCTCGCTGACGAGTTTTCACTTTCAAGGGAGTAGGAGAGGTCCGGGGGATGGGTGGTGGTGACGGGGAAGGCAAAGCTGGCTGCGGAGGGACTGTAGTTGAAGACGAAGGTCGCACAGCTGCAAGTGCTGCAGGTCGTTGGATACGACGTGGGAGAGGGCGTGGGTGTGCTGGTGGTTGTGTGGTTGGGGTGCGCTTTGGCGTGTGCTGTGCTCAGGTGTTACTATTGGGCTCGGAGTCTGACTCAGATGACGGAAGTGGGATATTCTCGCTGTCAGACTCTGCAAGTGTGGGTTTCAGAAAGGAGGGGCATGCATATTAAGTAGATGTTATACCGAATTGTTTAGTATGAGTATGCACCTGAATCTGCAGTCACCCGCTTTCTACCTCCTTGCCGAGCAGGTCGAGACACCTTGATGATGTTGTGCTCAGCAGCCACCAATCCACGCAAGGCCTTCTCCATTGCCCCATCCATGGCCTTTCGTTCCGCTGCTTCCTTTCGCCATTCTGCAGCCTCCAGGCGTTTTTGCACACTGGCCTTCTTCGCAGCAGCCTTTTCTTCGTCTCGTACCTGCTTATCCTGCTTCTTCTTCTCCCGATCCTCTGCACGTTGATCTTTCTCCACTTCCTTCGCCTTCGCCTGTTCTTCGTTGTCCTGTAGTGCCTGGAGAGCTTGTTCAGATGTCATATGACATGCACCAGAGGTGTCAGCTTTCGCTTTCACTGCTGTCCGGTGATGGGAGCTGTTGGCAAGCTGTCGTAGTCAGTCGATCTCGAGAGTGCAGATGTGCAGCTGCATGTGGTCTGTTTGAACTTGCACGTAAAGGGTTTGCACGATGTTGCGCAGCTCGCGATTTTGCAAGACAAAAAGCTCCTTTGAGGAGGTGGTGGGAAGCGCAGGTGGAGGACCAATATACATGATGTTTGTTAGGGCGACACCAGTCCAAGACTAATGTGGCTCCTACAAGAATACTAAAGCCAAAAGATAAAGAAATGGGAGAAAGGTAGCTTGGTTGACTTAGTCTGACACTAGTGGAACTAGCGGAAATCCCAAGAGAACGAGCTGTCGTCTCTGGGTATTGGATTGGTGAATATATACTACTATACATGTGATATCCTCATGTACTACTACACACCGTAACCAGCCAGCGTTCCATGGAAAGCGCACCGTTTGTGCATGGCGTCTTGTCATGGCTGCGGGTTGACTGCGGACATGTGGTTTCGGTGTGGTTCTTACTAAGGCTATTGTAATAGATATGTAATGCTAATTAGTAAAGAGACGCGTCATCGGGCACGTGTGTATACGTGTCGTGACTGATAAGATAAGGGGAATTGAAGAAGAAAATATCGAACCATAACAATGTTGGAGGGGAGGGGAATCGTCGATATGTCAGTTTGCGTGAGTTGGTGAGTGTGGTTGGGAATCAACAGATGTGGTTCAGATGTCGTGGGTTCTTCGTTGAGTAAGTCAGATGACTCGGTAACAGGGACAATAGGGGAGATTGAAGGAAACAATGTAACATGTCCTGTCATTGTATTTGTGGCAGGTTCATACTTATCATCTGATATCACCGCCCTATTAAGTGGATGTATGCCAGTAATGGCAAACGAGGTGATGATAGTGTGGACTTTGAATGCTTCCTGACGTGCGGCGGCATAGAATGTGAGAAAGGTATTCTTCGTCACCTTCTTAGCCTTTCGAACTTGCTTCCGCCATGCCCGTTGAAGTGGGGAGAACACCAGGACATCGCAAGGCTGTAGAACATGGATTGTGTGCGGTGGAAGGCAAACAATAATGATTTTGTGGTCCCAGGCATATGAGCAGAATCGGAACGTGCAGTGGGAATTGTGGCCATCCAAGATCAATAGGCAGTAGGTATTGGGCGTTCGGAAGTAGCTTCGCAGTCTGAGGCTTGAAGTCTTGCTCCATCCATATGGAACTGAGTTCCTGGTCAGTCCAACCATTTGGTGACGCAGCAATACTATGAAACTTAGGAGTCAGGGAATTATTTTAAGATTAGAGAATATATTATTACCTTGCACCACATGGGTTGTTACGCCCCCATTCTAGATTCCTCTTCTGACCTTTAAATATAACCATGGGTCTGATGGCTACTCCAGCAGCTGAAATACATTCAATTGCTGTTACAAGTTCATGGTTTCCATCACCGATCTCATACACAGTTTTTTGATCATGGTCAACTAATGCAGATGAGCGTGCAGCTGCACCCATGACCAAACCTTTCTCATCCATATTATATATGTTCTCAGGGCGGATATCGTAATCCCGAATCACTTCTTCTAGGATGTCGAAGTAACTATTCACATTGTGATGGTTCAGTGCTTTTGCACGGCATGCCTCAAGTGGTGTTGTTAATTTAACCTGATCAAGAAATGTGACAAAGTCCTCTCAAACTGGTATTATCGTGTACGCACCTTCAAGTCAGTGTGACGGACATGGACAAACCGGTATGCCCAATTCTCACCAACTGGATGACCTAACATCCCCTCTGCAAATTCCCGCAATGCAGTTAGTGTCATAGGTATCCCTCGCCATTCAAGAACCTTGATCCAGTCCACCATAACCTGTTCTTCGGCTGTTGAGAAGTGCCGCTGATGTTCATGGGCTTCAGCCTTAGATTTCCGACCATGGTACCGTCCCTGCAATGTTGAAAAGGGCACATCAAAGTCCCGGGAAGCCTGTCGGATTGCGTACAGGGGCTCGCCATCTATACCAAATCCCCCTTCGTGAATAGCCTCCAGTGCAAGTAAGATGCGCTGTTGCTTTTCAAGTGAGGAGCAGCTCTTGTATGTCTTCTGGGGTTCTGAGCTCACACCGGGGGTGGAAGCGATCATACTGGGTATAGATATTCAGTCTAAATTAGTCAGATACATGGGAACAACAACTGACATGGGAATCTGCTGGGCAGGTGCGACAGGTGGAGAGTTGGCAGCGCGGGATGATGGTGTAAGGGGACACTCCTATTTTCTCCTATTCCCCTGTCCCTGTCCCCTTCCTCCTCGTTCCTTTCTCCTTTCCTTCATCCCACGGACTCTTACCTACATCCCCTTCATTCCCTTTCGTCCCCTTTTCCTTTCCATCCACTCCTTTCGCATCCGAGTCACGTCCGGTGACTCCGAAGTCTTCCCGCGCTTCGGACTTGCTCGGACTCGTATATACACTTCGGGGCTCGTCCGGGCTACCCCTATCCTCTTTCCCCACTTCATTACTCTTTGCTCTTACTCCCCCAGGTCGCTGGCACGACTCCTGTACATTCCCCTTCCACTTCATTATCACATGCCCCCTTGTACCTTGTGATATTCGTTCGGACTTGTGGCTGGTGTACTGTACAGTTATCCTTCATTCCTCCCACGCTACTACAGTATATACTTCGCTTCCTAGCATGGAGAATCCCTATCCTGTTCTCTTTGGATTCTCCCTCTGCTAGGTGAGCAGCTCTCTCATGTATTGTAGTTAGACTTATTCATACTTTGGATTCTCCCTCTGCTAGGCCTGCGCTGTGCGGCCATCTTGAGGTTGCCCTTACAGCAGAACAGGATAGCCCATCCTGGCACCAGAGCCCTACGGAAAACGTCCTGCGCCACTCCGGACTCGTTCCCGACGTCTCTCCGGTTTTGCGGACATTCCGGACGCTCTCCTGCTACTCCCACCCACCTCTGAGGACACAAGGAACTCCATCCCTCGCTCCCCTGACGACTCCGAAATGACGGGCGGTTCTAGCCAGATCCCGCCATCCGAGCCAGCCGACTCAGGACCAGACTCCGAGACTTTGCAGACCTTGTGGGCTCAGACGTACGAACACCAAACCCAAATCCGTTCCATCCATGATACACTTGCCCGAATCGAAGAACTCCTCCTAACACCCCGTCCGACTACTCCGAAAACGACTCCGGACTCCGAGCTGAGGGGCACCGAAGCCTCCCAGCACGTCCCGGGTCGATCCGAAAAACACTCAGCGTTCCCGTCTGAAGCCTGCCTCTCCCCCAATCTTCGACGGAAACCGCAAGGATGGCCGTGCATTCTACAATGCGTGCTCCATCTACTTCCAGCTCTGTCCGGACCACTTTCCGAACGAGCAGGCCAAAATCCTCTGGTGTCTCTCCTTCTTTCAGAAGGATCGTGCCAAGGAGTACGCGGACATGGTGCTCCGGAGTCCGAAGGATCCGTACTTCGAGTCCTGGGCCGCCTTCGCAACCGAGTTCCGGACTCGCTTCCTTCCGGATCGGGAACGCGAAGCCGCCATGCTAAAGCTGGAGTCCACCCGGTACCACCAAGGCCGTCGGACCTTCCAAGAGTACCTCGATGAGTTCCGGGATCTCGTAGACCAATCCGGATACAACCGAGGGCTCCAACATCACGATGAAGTTCCGCCGCGGATTGGACTCCATCATCCAGAGCCGCGTTGCCGAGTCCGCAGACTGTCCGGAAGAAGATGACTTCGAGGAATGGTACAGAGCAGCGCAGCGGGTTGCTGACAATCGTGCTGCTAACCAGTCCTTCCACTTTGGCATGCACTCCGGTAACTCCGGACACTCCGGACCCCTCGTCCGACCAGCAGCCAATTCCGGAGTCGCTCAGACTCCTGCGGGTGTACTTCCCGTGCCTCGGACTCTGCTCCCACCTCTGCAATCGCGTTTCCAACCCCCGCCTCCTCCGAAGGCTCTCTCACCGGGCGTCCCTATGGACGTCGACCACACCCGCTCCCGACCTGCCACTTCACAGCTCTGTTACCGATGCGGCAAGCCCGGCCACATGTCCCGCGAGTGCCCACTCCGGTACGATGTCCGGTTCATGACCACCGAGGAGCGGATGTCCGCCATTGAAGATCTCTTGACCGCGGCCGATGTTGTAGAAAGTGCGGAAACTTCGGAAGGAATAGATGGTGAGGGAACGGCCCCGGTTGAGGAATCGGGCACGGCGGATTTTGTCCGGACCAACGAGTGATCAGTGCGACCTCGTTGGTAAATAACCGATTTGCTTGTCTTAGCGTAGACGAAATACGAGATGATGACTCCGATCAATCCGATGATTCATCCGACGTTAAGCAAGCGACTCCGGTTACAATCCGCACACTCCGAAGGTTTCGCCCGCAGTGGGAACGGCGGCTACCCAGTAGCTATAAGATCTCCGCGCTGCCCGGCAAGCTTTCCTTAGATATACCCGTTGAAGTGCAGAGCACGGATACACAACACAGATGCACCCTTCAGGCCCTGGTGGACTGCGGGGCCACCGGAGTTCTTCATGCATCCGCGCTTCGCTGATGCCCATGGTTTCACCCGACGCAAGCTGTCCGCTCCGATTCCGGTCTTCAATGTCGACGGATCACCAAACGAAAACGGATCCATCTCTGAAGTCGTGGACCTTGTACTCCGGTTCAAGGATCACACAGAACGGATGCTTTTCGCAGTCACTAACATCGGACGGCAGGACATCATCCTCGGATACACCTGGCTTCGGAAGCACAACCCCGAGATCGACTGGCAGACGAAGGATGTGACCATGAGCCGTTGTCCGTCCGGATGCGACACCTGTCGCAAGGAGTTCCGCCATGACAAGCTGGCCCGACGCAAGGAGTCCGTGCGACTCCGGGAGTGTCGTACGGGTCCGATGCCAAGGGTTGAGGAACTGCACTCTGATGATCTCCCACAGCTTCAGGACTGCGAGGACGACGACGATGATGACGAGACTACAACTCCGGACGACTCCGGACTTGAGAAGGGTGACCGTATCTTTGCAGCCATTCCTCCTCCGACTCCGAAGTACCTTCGGAGTCTTCAGGAAGAAACACATCCGGGCTTCGGAGACGGTCTCGCAGCGCCTCGCATTGGCTTTCCAGCGCAACAAACCCCACGATCATCGGAACAGCGCAGTCCCGGACTTCCTTCAGGAATTCGAGGACGTCTTCGCAAAGGAGTCCTTTGATGAACTGCCCATGCCGCGTCCGTGGGACCACGCCATTGAGCTACTGGACGGAGCGGAACCGACCTCTACCAAGTGCTACCCGCTGTCCCCTGCGGAGCAGAAACAGCTGGACGAATTTCTGGAAGAAAATCTTCGGACTGGTCGGATCCGCCCCAGCAAGTCACCTATGGCCGCCCCAGTGTTCTTTGTCAAGAAAAAGGACGGATCGCTCCGCTTGGTCCAGGACTACCGCAAGCTCAACAACATGACGGTCAAGAATCGGTACCCGCTCCCACTCATCTCGGACTTGGTGGACAAACTCCGGAACGCTCGATACTTCTCCAAGCTCGACGTCCGATGGGGTTTCAACAACGTCCGGATCAAGGAGGGTGACGAGTGGAAGGCCGCATTTCGGACTACGCGCGGACTCTTCGAACCCTTGGTGATGTTCTTCGGACTGACCAACAGCCCATCTACCTTCCAGACCATGATGAACGACCTCTTCCGGGAGCTCATTACGGAAGGTGTGGTCATTATCTATCTGGATGACATTCTGATCTACACCAAGACACGCGAAGAGCATCGCCGGGTTCTCAAGCGAGTCCTAGAGATCCTCCAGCGGAACAAGCTCTTCCTCCGAGCAGACAAGTGCGATTTCGAACAGACCAAGGTGGAGTATCTCAGAGTCGTCATCTCCGAGGGTAAGATCGAGATGGACCCCGTAAAGGTTTCCGGAGTCGCGGACTGGCCGACCCCTCGGACTCGGACTGAACTCCAATCCTTCCTCGGGTTCGTCAACTTCTACCGCCGCTTCATCAAGGACTACTCGCATATTGCTCGGCCTCTCTTTGACCTCACCTGCGCAAAAGAATGGCAGTGGAACGACTCCGCTCAATCCGCATTTCTTCGGATCAAGGAGCTGATCACTTCGGAACCTGTTCTGGTCTTTCCGAAGGAGGATCGGCCGTACCGGGTTGAAGCGGACTCGTCGGACTACGCTACGGGTGCAGTCTTGTCGCAGCTGGATCCGGATGATGGTAAATGGCATCCTGTCGCATTCTACTCTAAAAGTCTACAGGCTGCGGAGCGGAACTACGAAATACACGACAAGGAGATGCTTTCAATCATCCGGGCACTCGAAGAATGGCGGCACTACCTTGAAGGCGCGGAGACTCCATTCGAGATCTGGACGGACCACAAGAACCTGGAGTACTTCATCAAGGCCCAGAAACTCAACCGTCGCCAGGCCCGCTGGTCCCTATACCTCTCCCGCTTCGACTTCACTCTCCTGCATCGTCCGGGTCGGACTATGGGTAAACCGGATGCTCTCTCGCGTCGCTCGGATCACTCGGACGGTAAGGACGACAACAAGGATGTGGTTTTACTTAAGCCGTCCTACTTTGCCGTCCGTGCCACGGGTGTCACTCTTGAAGGGGAGGAGAAGGATATCCTCACGGCTATCCGGACTGGAGTGCGAGATGCGAAGTTCGAAGACGCAGTGGCAAAGGCGGCAGAGGAGTTGAAGAAGGCCCAGGGCAGTCGCAAGACAGTCCGAAGTGCGGAATGGTCTCAATCGGACGGACTCCTGATGTTCCGGGGTAAGATCTACGTTCCGGACTCACCGGACTTGCGTCGGACTATTGTAGCCCAGCACCATGACACCAAGGTCGCAGGACACGCCGGCAGATGGAAGACCCTTGAGCTCATTTCGCGCAGCTACTGGTGGCCAAACATGTCCCGGTACGTTGGATCCTACACCCGCCATTGCGACCTCTGTCTCCGGACGAAGGCCCAGAGGCATCCGCCCATGGGTGAACTCCATCCGCTTCCTATTCCGGATGAACGCTGGGATCGTCTGAGTGTCGACTTCATTGTCGAGCTTCCGGAGTCCGATGGATTTGACGCTGTCATGAATGTGGTCGACTCCGTAAGCAAACGCGCCCACTTCATTCCGACTCACACCACAGTGTCCGCCCTCGGATCCGCGAACTTGTACCTGCAGAACGTCTGGAAGCTGCACGGACTCCCTCGGTCCGTAGTGTCCGACCGGGGTCCGCAATTCGTCGCAGAGTTCACCCAAGAAGTCTACAGGATGCTCGGAATCAAGCTGGCTGCCTCCACTGCATATCACCCTCAGTCCGACGGACAGACAGAGCGGACTAACCAGGAACTCGAGTCTTATCTCCGGATCTTCGTCGGAGAGCGTCAGGATGACTGGGCCCGACTCCTACCTATCGCAGAGTTCGCGTACAACAACCGGGTCCATGCGTCCACTCAGCAGTCGCCCTTCCTCCTAGATACCGGCCGTCACCCTCGTCTCGGGTTCGAACCTCATCAGCCGCCGTCTCGGATGGAGTCCGCAAACGAGTTTGTAGACCGGATGAAGTCCGCAGTTGATGAAGCTCAGTCCGCATTGGTCAAAGCTCAGGACGACATGAAGCGCTACTATGATCAGCGTCGGACTCCTGCTCCGGAGTACCAACCGGGTGACAAGGTTTGGCTGGACTCGTCGGACATCAACCTTGCCCGACCTTCCCGGAAACTTGGACACGCACGACTTGGTCCTTACAAGGTCGTCCGGAAGGTTGGCAAGGCAGCATACCGACTCCAGCTCCCTCCAGGCCTATCCCGTCTCCATCCCGTCTTCCCCGTGGTCAAACTCTCTCCCTTCGTTCCAGACCCCATTCCGGGTAGACGCCCTGTCACTCCGCCACCTCCGCAGCTCGTTGATGGAGAAGAGGAACACGAGGTAGAAGAGGTCCGGAATAGCAGACGTTTTGGTCGGGTCCTGAAGTATCTGGTGCGCTGGCGAGGCTATGGTATCGAGCACGACTCCTGGGAGCCCGCGAGCAACCTCCAGCATGCTGCCCAGAAGGTCAAGGACTTCCATGATCGTCATCCGGACGCAGTACGCTTACTCCGCACGAGTCCAATGACTCCAACGACTCCTCTACCACTCCGGATGACTCCTACAGCACTGGACCAGTCCTGGGAGCGCTGGCGCAGTCGGAAGGCTCCGGGCTCTGCGCAATCGTACTTCGACATCTTCTCGCAGCAATCCGGAGTTTCGGGTCTAGTGAATTCATGGCGTGGCAGGCAGGAATCTTCGCGTCGGGTCGCCGCAACCTTAAAGGGGGGGGGTGATGTAAGGGGACACTCCTATTTTCTCCTATTCCCCTGTCCCTGTCCCCTTCCTCCTCGTTCCTTTCTCCTTTCCTTCATCCCACGGACTCTTACCTACATCCCCTTCATTCCCTTTCGTCCCCTTTTCCTTTCCATCCACTCCTTTCGCATCCGAGTCACGTCCAGTGACTCCGAAGTCTTCCCGCGCTTCGGACTTGCTCGGACTCGTATATACACTTCGGGGCTCGTCCGGGCTACCCCTATCCTCTTTCCCCACTTCATTACTCTTTGCTCTTACTCCCCCAGGTCGCTGGCACGACTCCTGTACATTCCCCTTCCACTTCATTATCACATGCCCCCTTGTACCTTGTGATATTCGTTCGGACTTGTGGCTGGTGTACTGTACAGTTATCCTTCATTCCTCCCACGCTACTACAGTATATACTTCGCTTCCTAGCATGGAGAATCCCTATCCTGTTCTCTTTGGATTCTCCCTCTGCTAGGTGAGCAGCTCTCTCATGTATTGTAGTTAGACTTATTCATACTTTGGATTCTCCCTCTGCTAGGCCTGCGCTGTGCGGCCATCTTGAGGTTGCCCTTACAGATGGAGTGATAGACGATGGATGTACAAAGCTGGGAAGATCAGCAGGGTGAACTGGCAGTGTGGCGGCACCAGTGCTTGTTTTTGAACAGTTAGAACATCGCAGATTTGCCATTGAAGTGCTAGTTGGTGAGGATGATTCCTTTGTTGACTTACCCTTTGGCAGCAGCTTTCATATCTCACAAATATATGTGATTGCTCCGATAAAACATTGAAATTTGTCCTACAATGATCCTACATGCATTCCATAGCACCTAAGTGGGGGCAGCAGAACTCAAGATAAACCTCGGCGCACAATTCTCCCTTGCCCCTCTTTCACTCCTATCCCACGATATAACCGAAATGTGAAGGCTTTGCTGGGCTGAAAAAAATAGCTAAAAATAGTAGGCTACTTCGATATCACTGTAAATAGCCCACAGTCAAGTTCTACATTGTCCAATTGGACCAGACCATCTGTTTCATTGCACTGACTACCTAGAAACTTCGGACATTTTCAGGCAATTCCATGTTAGAAGGATAGATGCCATTGCATATTCTTAGTGCTCTAAAGGATTCTAGTACGCTCTCTTCAACTTACTTCAACCAATACATCAGTGGTGTACATTGTATTCATGATTCTTGTGTTTCCGAATGTGACAAGGCAATAAATCCTTTATTTGTCCTTGTTTATTATGAACCTTAAGTGCACCTCCTTCGACGAAATCATGCATAGGTCACTGCCCTGCTCATACTATAATATATGTAATGTCTCAGGTCATAGAGTGGATGTTTCTCCAAATCCTAGTGCAAGAATATTATCAAGAAGTTGTGTAGATATTTCAGAGCGGCACATTTAAACATCAGTGACCCGTTTCAAGGTCCGACCCGGATTAGGGTGACACACAGTACTGGTGATGCCCTACGTCTAGAGTTAGAAATGTATTTTCTCTGCAAAGCCTAGCTGAATCCATTTCTCTGGAGCCGCTCGAGACGCATTTCCCTTTGAGAGGCATACGCGAAGACAGGAGCTTGCTTAGTACCGCATGTTCGGGCGAGGTTGAGGTTTACACATGCTGATACACGGCTAGCATGGGCCCGGTCGGTATGTTAGACATAGCTGCCTCCCAACGACCCACTCAACTCACCGGTTTTCGTGACAACTGACACATTTTCTGACATCAGAAGGCCCTCGCACTTGCAGCCGTTTTTGTTTAGCCTTCGGTCCTCCATTAGTATTCGCATCAGCGACCAAGTATTTATCAGAGAATGTTCGCTCACCGAGTCCAGTTGGCTTCCTTCGGGGGTGCGCATCATGATTATCAGACCGGGCAAATGCAAGCTCTGCGACCGTTTCTACTCCGGACTCCAGTGAATCGCGACAATCCCAGGCCAAGGTATGTACGTCTTGAGTCGCTGCCACATCCCGGCATCGCTGAACGCGCCTACTGAAAGTGACATTCTGTCTCGGGATCAACGACAGACATAAATAGGATCATAGTACGAAAATGGCGCACCACACGTCTTCGAGATCCAAGACAGTAATTCAGTCCCTTCCATCATCTGCGACCGTATAGCATAACCGTTCGACTTCGTTACTTCGCGTTGATCCGTTGTACATGTCGGGCTTCTGAGTTCTGGCCACGTTTCCCCCATAGTTTGCCGAAAGAAGGTGGAATACTGGTAGCGGTATGTGGCCTTTGCAAGTTCGAATTCTCGAGATTCTGGCGGCTAGCTATCGAATCGGGTGTCATCTATGTCTGCCGAAGAAGTCAAAAATTCTGCACAGTTTGATGTATGAGATTGAGGGTTCCTGAGAAAGCTGCGAGCACCGGGTGGTGCATACTATCGCTCCCACAGTTCTTGAAAAGAGTTCGGGACACTTAAGTAGGAATATTTTTCAAGCTCATCTACTCACTCAATTGTCCTCGGCTTGAGTTTATATATAGACTATATGTCTAACTAGCTTACCCATTTTTCCTAAGCAGATTAGTGTCCATTTATGAGCTCAACTGCGGTGCCGATTGGCGAGTGCAAAATGCACCCACTGCTAGTTGAAAATGTGTGATGTTTTGTCACGAAATGTCACGAATCTTGAGTCTCCGCCCGTCGTGCCGAAGTTACCGAGCATGTAAATCATAGGAGCTCGGTGTTACTCTCGGCTATGGAAGCCTCGTCTCTGTTCATACACCATTGTATATATGTACTACTTATACGTGGCAGCGATACTGGGGCTTGAAGGAATCATCTAACACTCCCAGGACCATATGATAGGTGAAATCAGGATGAAATCCGCACTATTTAAAATCCCTACTGGCGAGCCCTCATTTCATTCGTACGGGACTTTGGGAATATAATTCGATACCATATTCCTACATTGGTTAAATTCGGTCATCCATAGCTATTGCTGAAGACACGAAATCCGCATTTTTAAAATGTGGGTACTTTTTCAAGAACTTTGGGAGCGATAGTATACTGATGTTCGGACAATGACAGCGAAGGTGGCTCTCAACACACCACTTGCAATAAATATGCCATTCTTCAACGCAGGAGGGTTTCGCTCAGACGCATAATCGCTGGGCGGCGTGGGGATGTCGGCAGCAAATACAACATTATAGCAGTCTAGAATCACACAAGTATGGCAGCAAAAACTTCATTCTGTCTTAACAAGAACAAAGAAAACGCTAAGTTGAGGCCTGGGGTAATTAATTTGTAAAGGTATGGCAGCGCCATAGCCGGGTCACCGATCAGATAACCCGTCCGACCAACGGTCGACCCCCAGAGCCGAACACTCTGGGGCTATACATCTCACAATGTATGAACTTTGCTCTACAGCGCGGCGCGCCGGAGCCTGACAATGATTCTTCATGAATCTAACGAGGAGATTAGTGATCTGCGCATGGGTATGAGGCAAGATTTACCAACCAGGAAAACGTGGTCCAATACCCAACCACGGGTGCTATCAATCCAACAGTCCGTTGGTTCGATCTAAAATGTGCGGTTAGTTTGTGGACAGTGTGTGCATGTATGAGGCTCGCCTGGAAATCAACATCAAGGGGCGATGCGATGAAGGGTGCGTCATGACTGTCGAGTCATACGCGGAAGCGACGTGCTTCCCAGTGACAAGGTATATACCGCGCGTGGTATGTACCATCAGGATAGACTATCGTAGTCTCGGGGGAGAGAGTATCGTCGGATATCTGCGCATCGTGAAGATTAAGGGTTTGATCAAAGGGGACAATTCGCCTACTCACCTCACAAAAGTGGCGTCGTGCCACACGGATAGAACGAGGGATGCTCGAGCGACCCAGCGGCCACCTAGGATGCGTCAGTAAAGCGCGGCACAGCAGGGAGTAAATTTACCGTCGTGGTGGGAGGATAAGGAACACTCATCGAAGCGCTGGTCCTATATACCTTCTCAACATTAGGGCAGGCTTCGAAGTCACGTTACTGTCGTTCGTAACTTCAAAGTAATTATAAGTAGCCTACGGACGGTGAATGTCTTTCACCACATATATCTCCCTCGAGCCCATCCACTCTCCACGAACCTTGGTTGTTCTCACCAAGTCCCCCGCCCTCCATCGAGCGCCAATAAAATAAGTGGGATCGGCACTGTATTATGTAAACATTCGCTATTCCGCGCCGACGCAAGGACTCCGCTCTACTACTCACTCAATTCACGGGCAAAAGGACGCAGCGGAATGCACCCATCTTAGTCACAACACTAAATTCAACTGCAGGGCGTACCCACTTCCATCTGAACATGCTCCAGACCCAGAGTCCTCGGGCATCGGAACGATGACTCGGATGAACAGCTGGCCTTGTGCGGAGGAATGCGAGTCCCCACCAACTATCTATATCTTCCAATTACGGGAATGCTCATGAACAACCAGAAACCCAAATATTCCGCGCACACCGTGCCTCGCTGGTATCGTCATGACCACTCCAGAAGGCCCTCCCCGAAGAGAAACCCGAAGAGAGACTGCGTCATCGTTGTGTAAACGTCAAGGCAAATCATAGGTCATATCTAGATGAGTAAACGCGGCTGCGGGGCTCCAGAACTTCTTCAACAGAAAAAAAAAAAAAGCTTTCCAGTTGAATTTGACGAAAATGCAAAGCTACTGCGCGACCACTTCTGGCGCTATCCGTTGCTCCACCAAGTTCAACTTGTTTACCCACTCGTCCAGCCTCTGCGCGAGCCCGCCAATCTGCTCGCGCGAGAGGGACGCGCGGCTGCACCCATGTGATGTTGGCCTTGCCATCCACTTGGTCGAGTGATCCTTTGATGAGTTTCAAACTACCAGAGGTGAATAAAATGAAAAGTAAATGACAGAGGTTGCTCGTACCTGAGGGCTTTCATGACAAGGTGCTCGACCTCGTCGGGTGGCAGCCGCGTCTCTTCTGCGATGGTTTGGAACGTAAGTGTTCGGTTGTTCGCGCTCCTCTTGAACACCGACTCCATCAACGCCATCAGACAGATCTTCTGGCGGAGGAATGAGTAGTTCTCCTGCAGTATTCTCTGTCATTCCAGAAATGTCAGAAATGTCAGCGATGTGCATTCCCAGAAGGAGAGAAAGGAAACGCCCTCGCACCTCTCGCGGGAATAGCGGCGCCAGAGCCTCGAACTTGCCGATGTTGCCCTCGTTGAACGTAAACAGAAGCTTCTTGATCCATGCATACGGCGTGTTATCGAGCGAATCTAAGATCGGATGCATCAACTTGGCCTGGCGTCAGACATCCATCGTCATACGGGCCAAGGCGTGCACAACTCACTAGTTCGCCGAAGTTATATATGGTATCGCCTAGGAAGGCCGAGATGGCGAGATCGTGCGCACGGGCTAGCCGTTCCTCTGGGGACATGTCTGTCGCAGGGTCGACACATGCGAGGTAAAGCAGGGAGTTGCGGTAGTAGGGGGCGTATTCGGCCTTCGCCTGTGGGCACCATTCAGATATGTCGAATAGGGATTGCAAAGGCGTACTTTGTAGTAATCGGCAGCGACGCCATAGTATGCCGCTCTTACGCCATTCTCTACGCCATCTAATCGATCGAGCACATCCCAAGCCGCGTCCATATCGGTTTTGGTGCCCTCCAGATCGCCAAAGACGAGTTTGGTGTGGGCGATGGTGGCGAGGAGGAGGACATATGCCTCGATTGAGGATTGGGAGGTGGGGGGCGCGTCCTGGGAGTCCGGGCTGGGTTTCGCGACGGACGGTGGGATAGGGATACGAGACAAGAGTGAGGTCAGTTGTGTAAGTTGCGTTTGTGGGTCTAAATAACAGCATCGTAAGTCGCAAGGGAACTGGATAGTAGGGCAGACACACTTTCGATATCTTTAGCGACTTTGACACCCATCTCCACCAGCCGCAACTGGTTCATCTTACGCTCAAAGTCCCGTACAAAGATGTTGAATACGTTCACTCGATACGGTTTCGATGCTGGATGGTCGATGAACGCAAAGAGCTTCTGAGTGAGCTGATGCCATAGCCTACAAAGCCCTTTGAATATAAGTGCTCGGTTATACTGCTGATATTGCTTACTTTCGTGTGTACAATGACCGGAAACTTTCAAAGAATGGGTGCAATTCTGAGGGCGTTGATGATAATGCCGTTCCAATGAAACTGTCAAGGTCAAGCTTTGGCGCTGCAGGGTGGTCAATTGCCATTGGAGTGGTCGACATCTTTGGTCCAGACGGCAAGTTAACGACGAGCGGGATGATACAGCGGGCGACGCGTCGGCAGGAGTTTGCGTGTGCTTGCTCTTTCCTCGGGATCCAAGCTCGTGCAAATACGAACAAGCAATAATCCGGCTCCTTCGTCTTCTTTGGCATGGTGGACGCGTTGTTCTGCGGTACGTAGTCTAGTTAGTGGGCCTGTGCATCATCAGATCGCGGTACATCTTCCTTCTACCCTCAGGCCTCTGGTACGGCAGGTATCTCTGCTCGGATTGCGTTCACGCACACCAATCTGGTTAAATTCCGCGGGATGCGCCGGCGGTAGCTCGGGCGTATGTTCAATGTAGATTCACAAATTAGCATTATGTTCCTTTCTGCACAGTGATGGTGCGCAGGTGTATATAAGGACTCGAGAAGATGCATTGGTGAATGCTCGAACATGGGTTAATGTGCCTCAAGCTTGGCCAAGCTTTCCTTCAGAAGATTGAAGGACACAAATTCAGATACTTTTGAGTGCAGTAGAACACCTTGCTGAAGACTGGACACTAGAAAGCGGTGACAAGCGTCAGCAGGCTGTGACTCAATGATTGTTACCAAATAAAATGGCTATCCATTGTTCACAATATATGAATAATGTTTACGCTTGCCGAGTGCCTGGGTTGGAACCTTCTTCGACTGGTTTCCCTTTCGGAGTCCCGTCAATGGCGACTGAGGGTCGCCTGGGAGGCCCGCGATGAATATAACACTTGAACGTGGCCGTGATCTTTGAACCTAGAAGCGAGTGACCGCAGCGAGTCTGATGTCTTTGCGCCAATAGCAGGGCCAATAAACCGTGTCCGGCCATGGAGATAGAACTTACGACGCTTCATGGTTGTAGCATGTTCAACGGCGAATTTGGGTTCTGAAACCAATCGTCACTAGTCAGATTGAGAAAAACGAACCCTTCCCAAGCGGGTTGGAATTATGGAATCCATGTTTGAGCTACTTGCAAGACAAGATCCAAGTTTATCGTGGTAGGCGCTTAGCAGCGTAGACGCTCAAAGTGAGATGAAATTTGGGCGTCAGTTGCCTCCTGTTCTGAACTCGTGCCCTCCTCCATCATATTGAATAGCGACCCACGACCTTTCCTTCTGTCGCTTTCCTTCTACCACCCCAGAACGCTGCAGCATCATCTCGAACGTGCCAGCCTCGCAGCCTCGAGAACGTGTACACGTACCATACCAACCTCGATTTCTTACTGTTGACGTCGCTCTTGGTCCTTCTATACGCACCGGGGCGACTCGTGGAATTCATATCGGATTTCCGATAATCGTGTAACTCTGCCGTTCATTAGATTGGTTTTGTAGCTGGGACTTCGGAATTGGTAAATCTCTGATAGTGGGTGACCTTTAACTTTGGTGCATCCATATCCTCGTCATGTCGACAAGCACCGGTCCCCCTGCGGAACCAGGAAAGAACGCTATGTCTACGTTAACCGTGACGACCTGCAAGTCTACTATGCCCCCTCCGGCAACATCGACATTCTCTTTCAAGGCGCCATTCCCGGTCGCTCGCCCGGGCGCGATATTGAAACCGCGACGAGTATCACTCGCCCTGCCATCATCACCTCGTCTCGTACCAGACTCAGCCTGGAATTTCCGAGACGACACTGGCATCGACGCCCACAGGACCAACCATAGCAACCCTGGTCAGGGGTACGAATCCGACACAGATATTCTGCTTCCCGAGAAGCGAGGGAAGATGCGGAGGATTGCAAGTGATGGGGACGACTTCACGTTAGGAAGTACAATGGGGGCTTCGGGCAGCGCGGACATTGCTGCGGGACCCAGTAGTGAGAAGAAACAAAGGAAGAAGTGGACGACGGAGGAGACGCAGATGCTGGTAGACGGGTGCAACAAACATGGAGTGGGCAACTGGAAGACGATACTAAGCGACAAATCGCTCAAATTTGACAGCCGTTCGCCCGTTGATCTCAAAGACCGGTGCGTTTTCATATTTCGTTCATTCGCGACGGCTCTAACGGAATTCATACATCTATTCAGTTTCCGAACGTATTTCCCAGACGCATACAGGCTACACTATCCCAATGCTAAAACTCACCTTTCCTCGAAAGTCAGAAGGTCAACTCTGCCCGACGGCAAACCCCTCTTTGAGAAGACTCGCTCCAAAAAGCGCCGACCGTTCACTGAGGCGGAGGATAAAGCCTTGAAGGAGGGGTACGAGAAGCACGGCACCGTATGGGCGACCATTGTGAAGGACCCAGTCTTCCAGGACCAAGGTCGGCGCTCGACGGACCTGAGGGATCGCTTCCGAAATGCGTTCCCAGATCTCTATCAAGCGGCAGGCTATAAGCCCAGAGCGGCCAGTACCAAGAAGAAGGATAAAGACATCGTCACTTCAACACCACCATCTGCTGGCGCTGCAGGCGTTACCTCCGATGATGTTGAAACCATTGTCGATCCTGCGGGGACAATTACCGCGCAGAATACTTGGCGTCGTCCTGCCATCCCCTTGCCGATGCGCGCCGCAACAGATGACCAAATTTCAGAGTCTGGACCCGTCCGCCGACGCCGACGCGCGTTGTTTCGTGGCGGGACAAAGAGTGTACCGCAAAGTGCCACCGTTTCCGAGGATGAAGACGATGGCACGCTTGGGAGCGCGATTGAGGAAGATGAGACTTGCGTGTTGAAGGCACCCCTACGACGAGTGAAGCGGCCTACGTTTAGCACCGGTTCCGATTATACAACTTCGGAGAAGCGACGCGTAAGAGCAAGCTCAGCATCAGCAGCGATGGCGTTCTCGATCCCCATCGACGATGAGATTGAGATGGACCTAGACACTTCAATTACGGCAGCCATCTCAGGAAAAGACACATCGATGGACGTCACCTCAACGTCGACTTCGCGCTCGTCGCATCACGCTTCCAGCTCTCCGTCTGACCTTGATATCGATGATTCCCTCTCAGCCTCCCATTCGCACTCAGGTTTGGATACGCCTGTCCATGGCCACGCAACATGGTCTCCCTCGTCATCTCACCTTTCCTCTGACTTGCTTAGCCAGACACATACACCAGCTATGGGGATTTCTTCACCTACTTCAAGGCGAATGGATGCCAGAAATCCGCCTGACGGCAATAGCATGATTGGGAAATCACCATGGGGCACCGCCGACTGGCTAGTGTCCTCCAATCCCCGGTTAGAACCAACCAATTCCATGGGTGGCTTCAGCGGAACCTCCAATTCTAACGTATCCAGTGCATCTGTCAACGACCTAGACCTAGATGTAGATGAGAGCTTCTCACCTGCTTCTCCTTTCTCTTTCAACCATTTAAATCATGGTGTTATGGATCGCTATGATCTCTTCCCCGCGTCAACGTCTCTTCATGGACACAGTACGAGCCACAGCGTCAGCCATGCATCCAGCCCACAACACTTTGGGCAGCACGCTCAACTACACAGCTTTGGCATGCATAGTTTGCATAACAGTTCAATGGACGAGAGGCAGGATGACTTTGCGTCCGTCTGTTCTGAAATGGGCTTTGGAGACCGAGACACACACTCGACCTTCTCGGACGACTTATCAGGCTACGCCCATACCGGGTTCAGAGGATTCACTCATCACTCCAACTACGCCGGGGACTTGATATTTGGTGCTCGAACGCATCAACCGCAACAGCCGTACTATGGCATGGGTTCAGCATTGGGACTAGGGCTAGGTGGTGCGTTCGGTGCTTCCGCGGGTGTCGGCGTGAATAGTGGCTTCGGTATGGCTAGCAACAGCACGATGGATATGGCTGCTGAAGGGCTCGGTGGTATGGGCCTTGGTCTGGACTTGGATGGCATGTCCCCTTCTCCAGCAACGGCCATACACTCACTACAATTGCACGCGTCGTCTTTGCCAGGCATCGATGAGATTGAGCTTACGAACATCACATTGGATGATCGGACCCAGCCCGAAGTGCCCGACCAAACCATGGAGGACGCTGTAAATCCAAAGGACGCCATGAACCTCGAGTCCCGCAATACGTCTGCAACTTCTAGAGGGAGCCAATACGACCTCACAAACATAGATGACCTCATTGATCTTTCTCAGCATGAAGATCCCTCCCTGAATACCACACCTCCTGGGACACCCGTGATGTCGTCCCGACCATCTTCTCTGTACCACCGGGCGCTCAGCGGGTTTAGTGGCCAATCACTACATGGTCGTTCTATCTCAGTGCCACCTTCGCAAGTGCGAAGCGTTTCTCGCCCAGAGGCTACTCAGCCACACGATCATTCGGAACCGGAGTTATCCGTTCTGCGTTCTGTCCCTTTCTTCAGCTCTCTTTCTCAAGATTCTACCAAACGTACGCCTTCAGCAGACCTCACTACTGCTCGGCCTCCATCAGCATTTTCTCCCGGTTTCGCATTTGGCATGCTTACCTCCGGAGGAGGATCATCGCATCCGAACACGCAGGACCATGACTTGCCGTTTTTGGACTTGCATTATAAGACATCTAGCAACCCGTCCGGCACGGGTGATGCTATGGACCATTCGCCTGGCTCGAAGCCCGCGTCTGAAGGTTACTATCGCCAGGGGCAAGCCCTCGATCTAGCGCAATCGGCTGCTACCTCCGTGGCTCTGAAGACATTAGGCATACCCGCATCTTTACGGAGACACATCCCGATGCCACCTCCCAAGAGTACGGTAGTCCCGTCGAGCAACGTGGGTAGTGGCGGAATGCTCAGTCGCAGCCACTCGTTACATCAGCGCGGTCAGAGCACAAGCAACGTGGTTTCGCCCCAGGACCTCTTGCTGCGCAAGACAAGCGACACCAACAAGCGAAAGAGGAGTAGTTGGGACGGGGGCGCCTTTTAGTGGACTCTATTCATGCAGATTTGCTCGTTTCATAAAGCTTTACTTACCAACAACGGCTGATATGCATACCCAATGTCTGGATTTATTCTTCAATTCTGCACTAACTCGATAGTATCTGATGTGTTTTCATTGACTCCATACTGCATTAGGCCTCATTAAATTCATGTTCTCGGAATCAATATGGATATCGTATTGCTAGAAACGTAGAACACCATACAGGCTTCGTCGCTGATGCTACTGGTGATATGACAAAGTCCGACCAGGCAAAATTAGGCTGAGGTGTGGTTGCAATTGATGGCAGCAAATTGTCTCGTGGGGTATCACGATCATGCTGGGGTAGCCCATTGGCGTTCTGGCCGTAGTCCCCAATCCTCCAACCACTTGCTGAATAAGTTTGCTATCTTGGCGTGTCCGGGAACATTTGGATGCTGATTACTATAGGTTGGCGCAAGTCAGCTGCCTAGTTATTGCGGCAGAGAAAGAGCAAAGCTCTTACTCTGCGAAGACATCATCAAAAGTCACCCAGCCAGTGGTGTTGACGAGGAAAACGCGGCTGTCACCCAAGGCAGTCCTACATGATGACGAAACCTGATATCAGCGAAGTGTTACCGAAGGTGGATTGAGAATACGCACCGCTTCCGCACTATTTCTTCGTATTTGCCGTCATAGTAGTACCAAACATTGCCGTCGGAGCTAGGCCATCCCCACTAAGATTATTCGAAGCGAGATAATGAGAAAGGACGATGAGAGCATGCCGGGGGTAAGGAAGCGCACCGGTGTGAAAACGAAGATAGGTTGAGTGCGATAAATAGTTCGAAGCCTCTTCAAGAAACCCAGGTACTCCTGGACGAACTGGTCCGGAGTGACTCCCTGAGACACATCGTTCGCACTATCATCGACGACGGGTCAATGGATTAATCTGCGCTTCAGATACAGTTTTAGCATACCCGATATGAATGACCACGTGGGTGGGGGACGGCCTATCGCGTCTGAAGTCCCATGGTGTCGTGTAATTGTGATCGGCAGTCCAGACGTAGCCTGTGTCCTCTGTCTGTTTTGGTGTGAATACTCGCACATAGGGACTGCGGAGGTATGTACCTTGAAGAACTGGAACGAGACACCGTGGACGTTCCCATAAGACGGAATATCCTAGGAAGCGGAGGAACAGGTGAGCCAGGCCTACGGAGTGGGTGGATTTAACCGCACTGTGAGAGTGGCGCCAGGTTGGGCATTGATGGTGTGTTCAGCCTTGAATTGTTCGCTGAGCAGGAAGGGCCACGCTTGGTCAACACCCAAAGGAAGATATTGGCCCTAATTCTCGGATTAATAGCGGCACGCAATTTCGAGCCAGTAAAACCCACCGCTGACAGCGAATCGCCGATGAATTGGAAGCTCAGTTTAGACGGCTCATATGGGTGTAGTGTGGCTCCCTAACAACCGGAGGATCATTTGTACCATCCCTCCAAGAACGTCAAGAGGAACACTCACCCTGTTGAAGACGATGGTTTGTAAATTGATCCGATTATTCTGCCACCCTTCGACATTGACCCGGATGACAGATTTATCACCGCGCTTGAACCTCGGGGCGGCGGGGAGGGGAATATCATTCCAGCCCGCCGAAGCGTTGACCGTGAAGAATGGCTCGTAATCTACAGAGACGCCAACAGCTGCAAATGGGGTTGTCGTGGTGGGTCCAAGTTGTATTTTCATAGTAGTCGCATTTTTGACATGTAATTTGAAGCCTGAGCCAGCCCTGCATAATTTCGTTGATATAGGAGTATAAGATCGCATCGTGGAGACTCACCACCAAGTCCTGGGTGAATCATCCCATCTACCGTGGTAGTGGATGCGAGCATCATCGCTTTGTATGGTCAGGCCGGAGACGACGCCGACTGCCAATGTTGCGAGCAGCAGAAAGGCGTGGCAGGGCGGGGGTGAGATTTCCATCACTGGCATTGGGACGATCCAAAGCCTGGAGTCCAGCCTTTATGAGAACGAAAGGCTCAGGTTGGCCGGGACACGTGTGTTGCGGAGGGAAGACGCAGGTGAGACCGAAGTATAGCCGAAATAGAATAAGCAACGACTCATGTATGTCCGTTGGCTTTAACTGATATATGCTTGGTTTCAGTTGATAAACTAGCAGACGCACGTCGAAGGGTGGCCCGACGGCATGGCACTCGATCCCCTCAACAACGAGATACTAGGTTGAAAAAAGACGGATTGCTTTTGGAAAATCTTACCGGTCGCACGACTCAAGTGTGGCCATTTGCGATTCAGTATGTCTCACTGTTTAGGAGGCACGACAGTCGACGGTCGTGATTGCTGGTGATGGGACCTACGTTCTTGCCATCTGCCAGTGTCACTGCGAGTGGCAGATCAAAACTTCTTCGTGTATTTGCCGTGCATAGATTTCTAAGCTCTAAGGTCTGATTTCCTTCATCTGGGGAGCAGTTAATGGATCTAATACAATGTGGATTCATTAGTAGTGTTGGCACCCTTCGATGTGCTTACTGACCTTACAGCTTGAAGCCAATTACAAGCTTGAAGCTTTAGCAAACGAAGCAAAACAAATAATACTCTGCTCCCGGGCTAAAAACGTGGTTTTGCGTTCCCAGACACCTTTAGATACGTAGCCAACTTTGAAACGGAACAGCGGCGCGGCGCGCGGAGCTTCTGCAGCGATTAGCGCTTGCTATACATTCAACTGCCGCGATGCTCGGAGTCTGAATTAACCCCTTCGACCCCAACCACCATCACTGATGGCGTCTTCCCCACCCACAAGCCCCCAGCAGTCATCAGATGATACCGGTGTCCTACCAGCTTCATCTCCGAACACTAGTATGAGCACTAGCGCTTCATCGAATCAAGTTTATACCCACCTTGTGCAACATGCAACGGAGAAGAACCAGGAACTCAAGGAGCCGTCCCTTACCCAATCCCGAAGAGTGGCTGAGACAATTTCGGCGCCATTCGTACCGTTCGACGCGGAGGCTGCGATTGTCAAGCCCTTTCAAGAGGAAACGAACCGAGATACAGTGTTCGAACGCGGTGAGTACTTCAGCAGACATATTAGTTGCTTCAGAGGTAATGGGGAGGCCCATATTGCGCATATATCTGAATTCATTTCCTATATACACCTTCTGAGCAATGTATGACTCACAATGGCTCTAATTTGTCTTACCTCGGACTTACATGCTCACCCTTATCCCGTATGTTAGACTTTACGTCAATGTTACTGGACATCATGCTCGAATTTCACGCCTGGTCTGCCGCACGACCCAGAGGGGAAAGCGAATATTCCGGGCAACTCATCGAACAAAGGATTGGGAGAGTGATGAGCATAGAAATGGAACAAGGCAGGTCGTCTACATCCACGGCGCTTTCGCGCGCCTATCGTATACCGTTTCCATTTCTTCGTTCGACGCTTATTGGTAGGCGCCGTTTCACCGCTTGGGGGTTTCTCCGCGCTCATTTTGCATATCTGGCACCCTTCACTCTTCCCTCCGACTCTCGGATCAATCTGGCTAACTTTTCCTGTACTCAGAGGATACGAGGAGGCGTCTCAGCGATTTCATCAAGCAGATCAAGCTGGCATTGGATGCGTTGACGGGAATCCAACTGTGACTTCTATGCTTGTGCACCTTTTCTCTCGCCGCCGGCTCAGCTCTGTCGACTCCCTGCTATCTGGATGCCTACTCGCTTCTAACGACCTCAGCTCCACCCCGTACGGCCAAAACCTCCGGTTCTTCGTATTATTGCTGTATACCCCTTGCATGTGGACTTTCGTGCGCCTTTTTCGTGTCAAACATTGCTGTCGGACGCTTGTTTCCTTCTGCCCTCGCTCTTATTATATCGTAATGGCGATAGCACTACATGTTTAAATATTTCCGTAGACGAGTCCCACGCACCTTCATTTCTGTCTGGTACGTGGATCCAAACTCTCACCGTTGGTACGATAATCAATCATGGGGTTCTCAGCATGCCAGGTACTCAGTGTTTACGATAATGAGGATCGTTACCATTGGTAGACGTTTGATGACAATGTTATCCGCTGTTTCAAGGCTATCGCATTTGCACGCGAATCCCCAGCTCTCGAATTGTAGCAAACGACGTTACGAAATCAGATGAACAGTAGCACTATGCACAACGTCAAAGGTCTAAGAGAATTCCAATTCAACGAAAAGAACGAAACAAAAGGTACGTGAATGACTTTATATATGGATTTACGCGCAACGTTTCTCACTGAGCTTGATAATTCAGTATTGGCCTGCACCAGATGGGCAGCGCAAGAATATAGCAAAAAAGGTAAGTAAAAAGCTGTAAAATCACGTCAGCCCAATCGCTAACCAGTGACACCAACGGAAAGACCCACCATATACGTCTTATGGTCGTATTTAGCCTCTGTCCCGCGCCATGTTCTGTACGCCAACAACACATGGGCCGCCGACACCGTGGTGGGTGCCATCGATATGATGCCCCCCACCCACAGCGCCACGTAGCTGAGTGGGAGGAATGCAAGCGATATCAGCCGTCGACTTTGCCTATCCCCAACCACGGTTGGCAATGTCTTCCTTCTAACGATCGTGTCCCCCTCGACGTCCCTGAGGTCCTGTATCTGTATGGCTATGGCGAGCCATATGGCTACCACAAAGAAGAAGCGCTCCTCCTCCTCCACTGGTATCGCAACCGTCTTGTATATGCCGTTGAGAAGTGCCCATGTACCAGTGCCCATGGCCACTGTGTTCTTCCCAAACCAATGCCCTCCATATGGCGTCAGGCACAAGAAAGCCGTCGTCGTCACCCATGTCGCCGTTTCGATAATTAGGTGACCGTTGCCGTTGAACGATGTAGTGCATACGAATGCAGCTAGGGCAATTGCCCACCGACGCTTCGCCCCCTGGACAGTGATTTTTGCCGGAGGGAAGTGGTCTGTCGGGCTTGTTGATGCGATCCTCCTCGACGCCGACGATCTGGTTGGATAAGTTGAAGAAGTAGATGAAGCATGCGACCCATGGAATGAAGCGCACGACGTCCCGTGCGGGAAGGGAGGTACGTTTGACCGCACCAGCGGCGACGATGAGACCAGGGATCAGGGTTGTGGACCAATCCCTCCAAGTGAAGTCGAAGAAAAGGCGAAGCTCGCGCTGTACAGTATTCATCTCGTAGAGGGTGCTTATTTATGATCCTCACCGATTTATGTCAGGGCTTTTATATTCCACCGATGCTTTCGCCAATGCCTCCGACCAATACGCACGCCGCGAAATGGAAGATCGAATCGTCTGTCGGTGCCTCGTATACATGCCATTCTCGTCTCAAGAGGGTATGCCTCAGACTATCGGCTCCTATGGGTCTACATTTACAGAGTAAAATGATTATCCCTGCTATCGGTACAGCAGCAGTGGTATCTATGGGCCGGGTCGCGCAAAAGAACTCGTGTAATGCGGCCCGGTCTCCTTTGATTTCCATTTGCCATCCATCTTTTTTGTGCCAGCAAGATCGGATAGTCCACGAAAGACTCAATTGACTGCCCATCCTTCTGCTCGGGCGTAGCAAAAAGATGACACAACGGTAGCGTATGCAGCCTGAAGGCGCCGGTGCGTTCTTTACTCCGACGTCTGTTTTTGTCACCTCACGAGGTGACGAACGAGACAAGCGAAGAAGAAGCGGAGAGATTCCCGCTGTGTCCTCGACGGATTACACGCCCCGTATGGTTCTATACTAAGAAGTAGGTATCTGGACCTTCGCTGGACTCAAATGTCTTCGGTCAAGTTTTAATTTGAACCTTGTCGCTGAATGCCACCGATGTTGCGTCTATATCACCTTTGGACGGCAGGTTGGCGTTAAGTTGGCGCCATTGGTGGATGCATCCGGGTTCATCAGAGTACATCGGGAGGGATAGATACCCTCACATCATTGAACTGAAGGCGATAAAACAGTACGCATACGAAGTCCGATTATAACCTCGAGCATCAGACTGCATGTGAATGAATGACTGGGGTTTAGTAATGATGGAAAAGATGTGCCGCGTCTCTGTCGCAGCAGCTCTGCGCTACCCCTTCTGTGACAACCACGTCGTCGCCCAACTCTGTCATTTTCGGTTCCCGAAGTAGCAGTATGTCCCCCGAAGGAGACAAATAGTCGGTAACGAAGGAACACGCTTTGCAATGAAGAACCTTCGGAGTTGTCAATGTTTGATACCGCCCATGAGGGGCGAGGTCTTTCTCGATTTGGCCACACGAGTACGAAGCTTCCACGATTGGATAGCCTCAAATCATTCCATAACTTCGTCCATTGTCGGACGAGGGGTCAATCTGGGTCATAGCTGCAACAAGTGGCTTCATGAAGTCGAGTGCTTTTATGGCACTGGCCAGGTCCGGGTCATCGCCCTGTCCGGCTGTAAGCTGAAGATGGTGTAATGGTGTATTCACGCACTTCGGTAAATTTGATGATTATCAACTTTCCCAACGTAAAGGGAAAGGTATGCACAATTCTTCAGTCCTTAATGTGGGCGCAGATATAACCACCAGTAATGATCACCGTCAAAACATCGTATATTGGGATGCAGCGATTACTAAGATCCTCCTGAACGGCTGGTGCGAAGAAATACCGGGCCTACTGCTACACCGTCGTTCGATATGTGCTTGAGTATGAGACGTTCGTCATCCGGGGGGGTAAACTCGTCCTACTGAAGTGTATGTGTGGTTTAAACTCGCAACAGGGATATTGAATGACGATCACGGACTGACAACCGGATTTTAAAGGATGGCTCAAAGCAGGCAGGTCATTACAGCACTCACCGCGTGCGCCCAGCATAGGGGATATGTCCTAGACTGACTTCAAGTTGTAGGCTCGACTCGAAACGTTTCAGCCGTCTATCTATTGCGCAAGTAATCATCGAATATGTGTCGCCGGGCCTACGCGTATCGACCACGATGGAAACCTTCTCCAGGAGCTTTCCGGCATTCACTAAAGGCTCCAGGCTGGCTAGCATGTGATCCCAGTCATCTTGGACCCATTCCAGAAAATCGTACGGGCAAAAGAAGCAAACATTGAGGGATTTGAGATGAGCGGTTGGGATCTTGAGTAGAATCTGACCGAGGACAGAGATGGATTGGTGAAGAGCAGGGTCAGGGCCAAGGGAACGCCAACGGCACTCGATAGTGAGACCAAGGTGGCAAAGATTGATGAGGTCATCGAAGTTGATTGCGTTGCACTTCTCATTGTTGCGGTATTCGTCTGTCAAAGGCTAGACAAGGATGGTCATTCAGAGAGTAACCGTGGGTTTAATACTCACACAGAGGGACACGGAACGACCATGTGGACACCTCAGCAGGGATTCCAGGGGTCAACAAGGGTCGACAGCGTGCGGTACTGCAGTGACTATGCAACAGACGCGCTACGATATCGATGTTCGGTGTCCTCAATGTTCCTTCAGCAGGGAAAGAGGTGGGCTCGTCGAAGCAAAGTTCCTTCAACTCAGTGAGTTCCAGGGGTTCGACCTCTCCTCTTTGTTCGCTAGTCCTAATGTCCAACGACCAGAGGCCCAACGAGCGAAGTGTAGGGGAACAATGTTTGAGTAAATTATTTAGTTGCTGCGGTTCGAAAATCCAATGGCCTAGATCAAGCTGCTCCAAAGTTCGCAAGGCGACCATGTCCTCTACGCAGCAGCGCAGATCTGCCGGAACATGAGCCCACTGATCGCGGCTGTAAGTAGTAAAGGTGAATGATCGAGTGTTCGTAAACATGCGAAGAAGGGGAGGAAGATGGTCGCAGATGTCAAGAGCAGACATATATATTTGTACGTGTTGAACGTATGTAGCAAGATGGGGTGAATCGGTGAAAATCGCGGCTCGTCCGGTGTACCTTGTGTAGCTTCGGTCGAGAACGATGGTGGAGACGAATTTGTTGAAGATGAGGCGTTGGGAAGGACTAAGCCAGGATTGACATACGAGACTGCATTCCCGCAGCGCTTTCCTATCTTCTTTCAGCCAGTATAGGATCTGGTAGACAATGTCCAGGCTTGCGGGCATTCTTAGTCTACGGTGCCTGTAATGAAGTCGTTAAGCGCTCGTCGACGCGAGGAAACACGCGAGCGGACAAACCGTTCGTGCCATGGCATTGGCCGACGTCCTTGTCCCTCTTCCTCACCCTCGCGTCCTTAAGCACAACATTCCCATCTCAAACTTCATTTAGAGTCGCCTCTGATCAATATACATAATAATGTTCAAACCAGTGTATAATCATTTTCATGGACAAACTAGGGTCTGATACAGCCACTCGAGACATGGTGAAAAAGGGGACTAATTTGGAGTGGGCAATGGAGGAACACGATTCGCGATGAAGACAATCCGGCGTCGCCAATGTCTGCTATTACGGAAGAAGCCCATGAAACACGAGTCTTTTGATTTGACCACCCGACTGCGAAGCTTCCACGAACTGAGGCCTTTTCTAACGGTTACGAACTGTTCCACAACTTCATCCATGGTCGGCCGTTTCGAAGGATCGGCCTGCGCCATATCTGTAACGAGTGGCCTCATGAACTCGAATCCGGATCGAGAATTGATAAATTCGTCACCCTGCAGAACGATCAGGCCAAAGTTGAAGAAAGTGATGGAGAGGTTTACGTCTAGGAGGTACATCTTGATCGGGTTGCCTAAGGTGTAGACATCAACGGGGAATGGGTCGCATGCATCTACTGCAGCAAATTCGGGCACGGATTTGTCACCACCTACGATAATGGGTTCGAGGGGAGGACGATCTTCCGGCGTGTACTTGCGAGACAGACCAAAATCTACCAAGAAGTAGTTGACTGGCTGCTGCGTACGAGTGAGGTGCTTGGCGTAGCCACTCATTCGGCGGTACAGCTGGGCAACAAAACCGCGAGT
This sequence comes from Pleurotus eryngii var. eryngii, assembly GCA_029467805.1. NCBI lineage: Eukaryota > Fungi > Basidiomycota > Agaricomycetes > Agaricales > Pleurotaceae > Pleurotus > Pleurotus eryngii. Next base: position 63,327 of record SZVJ01000031.1, on the reverse strand, counting down.
AATGTGGGTTTGAGGTTTGAAGGGATTGGTATGAATGATGAAAGGGTAGTAATGGCCAATGGGAAGTTCCTCCACCCGATACCTGGCACATCCAAGCAATATCCAGGTACCTCCGCGGATTGTCGTCGACAGACAGGCTAGGAATGGTAAGTGATCGGCGGCCGACCTAGCGAACTACTAGGTATAAGTGCGTGACGGAGGAACGTGATTCAGAATGAAGAGCATCCGGCGCTGTCAATGATTGGTACTGCGGAAGACGCCCATTGAAGTACGAGTAGACCGGTCGATCTGGGTCATATCGTTAACCAGATCGGAGCACTGTTGTTGGCTACTTCCTTTGATTTTCCATCGCACGAGTTTGTCCGATACGTCTCACTAAGGCAGGCGGCGATTTTGCTTGATGATGCCAAGTTAAATAATATATGTATTGGACGCTCTAATCAAGTAGAGCTATACATTATTCCGGATTATGAGTGCGTGGGGTACATTCAATATTTGGGGTTGGTTCGACATGGTATAGAGTCGGGCAGCCGCAACGTTCCAGCGTAGTGCGACTGAGCAACGTAGGGGTAGAGGTAAAAGGATTGGAAGGGCATAATGAACGGTGGTGGACGAGGGACACGGTGGAACTAACTTCCACCCATTAGCACGTAGGCATGCCAAGATGACCACGCAAAAAATGTCTCTGCTAGGAGACAGTCCGGAAGGGTGAAAGACGAAAGGGTTGGCGGGAAGTATGAGGGTGATGTTTCGCATGCGGAGTGAGGATTGTGAGGGGGGGCTATTCAGGATAGAATTAGAAAACGGTTCAACGCCGGGAATGATGGCATTACTTACTATAGCGCGTGTTACGAGGGGATAACGCAACGCTAGGAATTACGGCTATGAGATTACACAGTAACCGCCGTAACCTATTCTTGCGTCTGCGTCGGCAAGCTGCTTCATCTGGTCATCGTAGTCGATGCCTGAGCAGACCGGGACCTCGTCACCAGATAAGGGATCGTAGGTTAAGTCGAGGTCGAAGGCGATGAAAGTGTCCATCGCACCCAATGTGGCACAGAGAATGTAATATAGGCGTAGGGTCAGGTGCTCGGCGGGTTGTGGCCAAGTTACGATTTGCGGTAGGTCTGAGGGGTCTAATAAAGGATGACAATGTTATATGGGTTCCAGCACGGGAGGAACAATGGAAAACTGTCTCATGGCTGATTATGTCTGAATTTGGTCATTCTGGGCGGTCCATTGTGCTCAACAATGCCAGTCAGCTTGCATTGTAGCTAACCAAAATATCAGTAAAGCCGCTCATGATGGGAACGCCACATGCCTTCAGATATGCTTTAGTGGGAAAGGATAGCGAAGAAGCGAGGTAATCGCACTCTCAGCATCGGTCGCATGAACCAGTAGAACATGTGGGAAGCTGTCGAAGGGAGGTCGCTCGCACTCACTCATCAAGTACAAATAGAGCCAAATAGCGGACTTGTTTGATGATTCGAACTCCGCCACCGTTTCCTCATTGTCCTTATGCAGGTTAGGTGCACAAAGGGCGAGCACAATTCCTCAAAGATGGAGAGGACTCACTATCTCAATCGATTCGACTCGTACTGCATACTATCGCCATGGACCCAACATACCCCGCCTTCCCAATATTCGCCTTCGTAGCATTCGTTTTAGTATTGATCCCCCTTCCGTGGCACCTACAAGCATGGAATTCGGGCACCTGCCTCTATATGATTTGGATCGCAATCGGTTCCCTCAACTTCTTCATTAACTCTATCATATGGCACGGTAATGCCATAGATTGGGCACCTATATGGTGTGATATATGTTCGTTTGCCAACTGTCCTCTCTCGCTAAGGGATTCATCATGCTTATCGCGCTGTTATTTCTTCTAGCCACCCGTCTCACCGTGGGGCTTGCGGTGGCCATTCCGGCTACAACTCTGTGCATTAATCGGAGGTTATACAAGATTGCCTCTGTACAGACCGTCTCTATTTCTCGTGCTGAGGTCAGTGCAGGTGCTCTCTCTTGCTCGCTTGTCCAATCCTGACAACCCGCTAGAAAAGAAACGCAGTTCTAGTCGATCTTGGAATCGGTCTTGGAATACCTGCGGTCCAGATGGCTCTTCGTACGTCTTTGTGTCCATTCCACACACGACTGTTCTCTGAAGAGCCTGCCACCATTAGAATTTGTAGTCCAAGGCCACCGGTACGATATTTGGGAAGACATAGGGTGTTTGCCCACTACCTTCAACACGCCACCAGCATACCCGCTTAGCATGTGTTGGCCGCTAGCCATCGCTGCGGTTTCAGCTGTGTATGCTGGTAAGTGCTTTGTACATAGCATGGACTCGACGCTGACCGAGACGTTTCAGGCCTGACTCTTCGCGCTTTCATGCGACGTCGTGCTCAGTTTGCGCAATATTTGGCCGCCAATTCTTCGCTCACCGCCAATCGTTTACTTTCGTCTTATGGCTCTTGCTGGCATCGAGCTTCTGTTCAATATCCCCATAAATGCTTATGGCCTATATCTCAACATCACAGCTTCGCCTATCTATCCATGGCTAGGCTGGGCCGACGCGCATTTCGATTGGTATCAAATTGACCAATATCCCGCGGTTCTATGGCGCTCAAACACTCGGACTGTCGTTACCTTCGAGCTAAGCCGATGGGCAGTCGTCTTTTGCGGTCTCCTCTTCTTTGCATTCTTCGGTTTCGCAGACGAGGCGCGGAAGCAATACCGAACAGCTTTCCAACGTATTGCGTGTCTATTGGGCTTCTCATGCCCAGCTATCAAGTCAAATCCGTTTATTAGCTTCGGGTTAGCTTCTCAGATATCGGTGAATAATCATTATGCTGACGTTGTCTCATAGATTCCAAAAGAAAGAATTTGTACTTCCTATGACATCCACCGCTGGATCGATTCCCGTATTCAACCCCAAAGTTTCTACTCCTTCGATATCCACGACGTTGGCCCCACCTAAGTACAAGTCAACATCATCTCTCGACACGACCGTCGCTTCTACTTTATCATATCCGTCTCCTACTATCCCCCATTTTACCGTTGATAGCAATCTTCTGTCTACGCGGGGTATATCGACACCCTCTGCTACTCTCCCCTATAATAGTCGACATTCTACACATTTTATTGCCTTGTAATATACAAACCCGTAGTATATATCCTTCGTTCAAATTCGTAGCATTTCAGGAGGCAATGTATTTTTCTGTGTCATCTATCACAGAGCGAAAAATCAACATCCCCAAGTTCGTGTGCATAGAGATATTTCTGGACAAAAATTGAATGAACGTATACATGGAGTGTATCACATAAGTGTATGTAGCCCCGGCGAGGAGCCGAGTGAGAGTCGGAGACTCAAATATTGTCCGTTGTTCTCTCCTTCATTGTTCGTTAACCGTTGCTGAAGCTGCCGTTGCCCCCTGCAAGTCATTGTTCCCCTCGTCCATTATGCATATTTCCCACATTTGGATAATAGTCGCTTTCCACTCATAAAGGCCAAGGCGTCGTCCCTTCAGACCATCACACTTACTCATTGCTGGCAATTCACATCGAGTCATTGGCGACAGAACCGCTACACCCCAGGGGCGTCCACCTATCTATACGGTATCCTATCGTCACAAACAAAATTATCATTATTCTATGGACATTTTCACATTCATCAATGTCGGAGACTTCGAAGATGATGGAACTCTCTTCCCGTCTTCGTTGTCTGCTGATTCGGAACCCTCGACCAACGCCAATTGCAATCCCATCCTTCGAGTCAACGAGGGATCAGCAGGATGCTCCGAGTCGGAGTCATGCGTACCCGTGGACTTCGAACGTCGTGGAGCCATCGCAAGCAATGTATGGTGCATTATTGCTTGAAGTGTACGCGAGTACGCAGCACTCGCATACGAGTGATTTATGGTCGTGCCGGTGAGCTGCTTCATTCCTCGTCGTCCCTCGCACACAATCTCATTCGTCTTGCGCAGGTACGACCAATCACCATACAATTACTACGACATCGCCGCTAGTGGCATGCTTATGCCTGCTCTGCCTGGACGCAAGCAGTCTGACCATTCTTTAACATCATGGATTATTGCTGCCATATTGCAAAAATGTGTACCAACCCACAAGCTAGTTCAGGATAAACTAATATATTCTCATCATTGTCAATAATCGACATGTACCTTCTGTCGGGATAATACAATTTGCCTTCGTTGGTCGCAAAGAATTTGTTTGCCTTGCGGAATTGAATATTTACTTTAGGGGCTTCGGGCATACTGGTTATCTAGTCGACTCGCTGGAAGCTTCAGGTAATGCCCGTAAATTTGAATTTTCTGCTCTATGCGGTTGAGACATTCATGGGCCTGTTGTGGTTGACACTGGTTGTCCCCGTACTGGGGTGTCCGCGGGGAATGGAAATAGCGAATCTGTTGGCTCTCCCGTTGATTTATACTCCCTGCTATAGATATAATAACAACAACTCCACCGAAGGTCCCAGCACATCCCTGACAAAAATCCGTTGTCCTACGCCTCGAGGCCCTGTGGCCAAAATGGGCCTACTAATTGTCCCCTGGCCGCCGCTAAACACGAGGACACGTACCCCTTCTAAGTTCAGATATCAAAATGGTCGAATCTCGATGCACGTCGGTCCTAGCACGGTAGCACCGTTAGGTGGCGCAGATATATAAGCAGTCAGAGTGTAATATCCTTCGCTATGATTTGATTACTCCCCCCAGGACATCCATCCCATCCCATCCCATCCCATCCCATCCCATAAACAACCCTCCCCAACGCCAATGACGCCCTATGATGAAACTCGGAAATGTTCGAGACAGAGAAGCAGCCCCTCCATCATAATGTTAGCCATCGAAACCTTGGGGGGTACATCGGGCGTTCAGAGTCTCCATGATTAGCTAGGCATTTATCGGAAACTGGACTAGGATTGCACAAGTCGAACTTGTGTTTCGAGTCTCCGAGTCGCATGAAGGTGATCATAGTGTAGCCTCACAGGGTCGGTTCACCGGATTACAAAACGGCGACTTGATCGACGTGGTCGACTTAGACGGACGCGACGCCTTAGATCGCAATCTTATTTTTACTTGACAGAAGTGGGGGGGGGTAAATAAAATGATATTTATCATTCATTATTCTATACGTATTCTCACGAAAGGAAAACCAACATCCATAAACCAGACAGAGAAAGTGCATGAGCTGGAGGCGGGGTGATACGAGAGAGGAGAGAGACGGAGACGGAGAACTACGGATACACTGGTGGTTGAGAGTAGAGATACATACATTTTTACGATATCGGAGAAGAGGCAGGGGGAATTGGGATAGCGAGCGAGCGACTGAATGAGTGGATGAAGTACGGGTAGGTAGTAGGTCGTAAATGTTGAAGGACGCTGGCTATATGGCAACGAATGGATAAACGTTGGGCTGCGTTGAAGACGTAGAATCACGATGCGTATAAGTTGCAGTAAAAGTCGCGACGGAATGGATAGTCGAGGGGTGTAAAGGGTGTAGTAGGAGTAGGGGGCAGTGGATATGCCTCTAGGTCGACCTCATAAGACGAACTATGCGTTGAGAAACAGGTTGACGGCGATGTTGAGGATGTTGGTGATGATGTTGAGGTAGGAGAGAGGCGTGATGACGAAGCCGAAGCGAATGACGCGCGGGACGACAGCGACAGAGATAGCGGGGACTGGGTGTAGCTGGGGAGCGACGAGGAGGGCGTGGAGGAGAACGCGAATTCTGAAAGAGATAAGGCGTCCATGTCTTTCGTGTTCGCTTTCTCCCCCCGTGAAAGGGCGTTGCCGTCTTTAGTGATATTGATCACGGTATCGTCGCTTCCGGCGACGGCGGGGAGAGGTCGTAGAGTGACTGGGAACGCGAATGCCCGAGTGGGGGTCGTAGGATAGGTACCGCTGCTGCTGAAGCTCGAGGAGGTCGAGGTTGAGGCTGATTTCTCAGAGTTGAGTTTGTCGAGTTTATGGCCTTGATTCACGAAGCCTTTCTTAAGGAAGGAGAAGGAAGAGGAGGTTATGTTTTTATTCGCTATGGGCCTAGAAGCATCACACGAGTTAGATGGTCCCATTCGGGCAGAGAGGGAAGAGACATACAACGACAGTAGTTTGCTCTCCTTCTCATTTGTTGGACCGAACTTCCTAAACGGCGCACACATAATTCCCTTAACGCGCGCGGCGCACGCCTTGTACTCCTGCACCGCATCGCTCCCGAAGCCGAAGAACACAAAGAACACGACCGACGTGACGGGCACTGTCCACCACAGCGCATACGTGTATCGCCACTGTTCCTTGGGAATCAGCACCTTCGCGAACTGCCCAATACGTCCCCAATCCGAGTGCACGTCTGCCCACGAGATCCACGGGCGGAAGCCATTCTTGAGGGAGAAGGCGATGTGGAGGGAGGAGCCGGTGATGGCGAAGACCATCTGGGAGAGGGACATGGCGATGAGGCGCAGGTAGCGCGAGGGGGTGAGGGCTGAGTTGGAGTTTTGGAGGTGGCGAGCGAAGATGATGCGACGATGCCAGAAGTTGCGGAATGCGAGTGCTATATGCGTGAGGCGGTGAGGAGAGAATTTGTGATGAGTGAAAGGATTGCTTACCTGCGAATATGAAAGCACCGACGCAGAATAAGAGAGGAGGTATCCACATGAGGAAGAGCGCAACTATGGAGACATAGATCGTAGGGCGACATCCGAATTCTTGTATGATATCAAAGCGATGGCCTTGTACAACGTAGTCTGAGCAAACTGTCAGTAAATCATCAGTTTCCGGAGGGGCGATAAAACTCACGGAGTGCCATGAAGATAGCTGGTACACCGAAACAGAGCAATGAATCGATTATTTGTCGGCGACGCTTGTCTTGGACGCAAGTATTGACCTGACGGATAGAGGACACGCGTTCCAGGTGCATGCAGAGACAGAAGAGCGCAGCAGGCAGTGCAAAGGTCCCCCCGATAGTGATTTTCGTTGCTGTGGAACACGATGAGCTTCCTGGTCCAAGATACTGGATTGGTAGAACTGACCTATATCGCACCAAATCGTAGCCTGTATAATAGCATTATCAGACCAGATTGTAGCGTTCACACCGTTGATGATATTAGCTGCAAACAGCCACACGGTGATAGAGATGGTAGCAACAGTTCCTGCTCTCCAATGCCAAGGGAGAGGGAGGAGGACAAGGAAGGCGCAGATGAATGAGACGATGGGTAGCTCGATGGCCATAGCGGTATAGTTCGGGGAACGCTATGAAAGGAAACGAGTCCCATGTTGCTTTTGAGCATCAGTATGAGCTCGCGTGCAATCGGGGTTGGGAGCAACGAACAAAGGGCTGGCGGACAATGGACAACTTGGCACGTGAAGCCCCTGGAGCCCCTGTCAAACAGATGGAGAGAAATGCAGCTGGCTTCGATGCACCTAGTTAAATACCCGAGTGAGTACTCTAAATTGAAGTGTTCTGTTTTCAATCAGATTTTGTACTAATGTCGAGCTGAACATGTAGAAAATGAGGATAACCACTCGAATTTATTCGTGTAACTTCTCACGTGATCGCGAACAATGCGCACTCCGATCCGCCTCGTTTTCCGACTCCATTGTTCGTTCCAACCCAGCTCACCGAAAGTTCTGCACACAATGGAAGGACATGTCCGATATAATCAAAGCGTCCGCCCTTCTGCCACTGGAACTCCTACGCTTAGACCCCCTGCTTCGTAATGGCCGACCTCACCTACCCACTGTACCCTATCTTCGCTTTCTTGGGTTTCTTCCTTTCGCTCGTTCCACTGCCATGGCATCTTCAAGCCTGGAATTCGGGAACATGCTACTTTATGATGTGGTCCTCCCTCGCCTGCCTCAACCAATTCATCAATTCCGTTGTGTGGCACGGCAACGCACTGAACCCATCACCTATATGGTGTGAGATATGTATGTCTTTCATTGGCCTTTCATTTGCCTTTGTACTTATTATTTCGCCTCCAGCAATACGCATATTGATGGGCGCATCCGTCGGCATACCTGCAGCATCCCTTTGCATCAATCGAAGGTTGTACTGCATTGCTAGCGTCCAATCTGTCTCGATCTCCCCCGCAGAGGTGAGTACACATACTCCTTCTCAGTACATAGAAAGTAGCTGATAATGGTACCATAGAAACGCCGCGAGATCCTCATCGACACCCTCATTTGTGTCTTATTTCCAATCCTGTACACCGTCCTTCGTACGTGTTCCGTCTTACATGCTCTCGCACAGTTGTTAATTTCCCCTGGGCTGAACAGAGGTCATCGTACAAGGACATCGCTTCAATATACTTGAAGACCTCGGATGTCAACCCGCTCTGTATAACACCCTCTTAACGTACTTCATCTCATACATGTGGCCCATCCTCATCGGCTTGATATCGGCTGTATACTGTGGTCCGCATCCTTTTCTCTAACCTCCTCTGGCCGTTGCTGACAATCATATCACTTACAGTCCTCTCTCTCCGATCTTTCATCAAGCGCCGTGTCCAATTCAGTCAATTCCTGTCATCGAATAAATCCCTTACGGCCGGACGTTACTTCCGTCTCATGGCTCTGGCAATGACCGAAATCCTTTTGACGATCCCGCTGGCGAGCTTCGTCATCTGGCTCAACACCGTTGGATCTCCCATCGGCCCCTGGGTCAGCTGGGCAGACACTCACTTCCACTTCTTTCGCATCGAACAAATCCCAGCCGTCCTCTGGCGCACGAACCCCCAATTCGTCTTGGGAGTCGAAATTTCACGGTGGTCGTCCCCTTTATGTGCATTCGTGTTCTTCGGATTCTTCGGCTTCGCGGCGGAAGCTCAGAAGAACTATAAACTCGCTTTCTGGTTCGCCGTAAAGCCATTCGGCTTCAAACCACCACAGAAGCAGCAGCCGAATGCCTTCGTGTCAATAGGGTAAGTCGTGCAGACCTAAATATTTTGTGGACAGCCTTTTCTGATCACCTCCCCCATCCGTAGCCGCTTCGTGAAACCCAAAAGCCGAAGCATTCTCGTCGCTCGATTCATCTACCGTTGCATCATTGTCTCCGTCCCGGAGTCCCACTTCAACAACTATGACCTCTGCCTCGCTCCCACCACCGTACAAATGCGGAGCAGAAACACTCACCTCGTCTGCATCCTCAACACCTAATTCAAGACTTTCATTCGGTCTGCCAACGCCGAACTCAAGACATCTTTCTATAACATTTGACGATAATTTTACTTCTGGAAAGTTAGAGACGTACCCAGAAAAGCACGCTGTAGCGATATGACTTCCAATGTATATTACTCAAGTACACCCAATTTCAATGACTTCTTTCCTGGAATTCCCGGTGTGAATGGCGCGTCGCGTCAGGAATACATTTATACGCAGCCAAATATAACGTGACCGCGTTTAGAGCGTCGGACCTTAAATAGGACTGGAAATAGACGGAAGAGAATCCAATTCCGAGATTCCTCCTCCATCCGGCATACGACACAGCGTGTCTCCTGAGTGTAACCGTTGAAGTAGTGCCCTGCAAACCGTCAACCCAGTGTACGAATTTTATGTACGAACAATGGCCTAAGTAACAATGGCCAGCGGGTGCCGAGGGGCATTGTCCCACAATAGGAAGCTATTTTCTATCTCCGCTATAACTTGCATAATGCATTACTCAGAGCTCCGACGTCCTTTGTGCCACATAGTCATTATGCCACTATGCGACTTGTCCATTGTTATGATTGTGCTTGGGCCTTCATATAAACCCGCCGGGGTCCCAACACTCCCCCAACGCGCCACTCACATCGAATACAGCTTCATCGTCTAACACAGCGACCGAGCTCTCCGCCCCCGCGCACTAGGCGCATCAGCCATTCACACTACACCACACACCAGCATAAATTATTCAGTCATTACATTAACTATCCAATGGACACTTTCGAATTCTTCTCTACCGATGCTCTCGCCCTCCTTGCACCGTCTGCCTCCGATGCTGCAAAACACCACCTCCCTCCTCACCGATTCCAGCGACATCTCCCCTTCTTCTTCGTCCAGTTCGGCGGCAGACGCGTGCGGGGATACGGATTTTCCGATTGATTTTGAGCGAGTGTCAGGACATACGACGTATGGGTGGTGTGTTATCGCATGAGCGTAGTCACAGAGCGATGACCACACTCATCACCGCCACAACAACCACTACCATCCACATCGTCCAACCCACAACCCCCACAACCCTCGCGACCATCATCCCCCGTATTTGTCGCGTCGTGCACCTTTCACTTCTACCAGCCACCATGCGTGAGTTGTTTCCTTCGTCCAGTCACCCTCGGCGCTATAACTGACGTCGATTCCTTAGTCTGCACCTCATCTTTGAACATTTTTTGCGTGAAGACTTTGACAGTCATTGCCGCTACCAATTCCTGTGCCCAATATCTATTTCCATCACCCTCATCATTTTCGTTACCATCGTCGTCGCGGGCTAGCCCCGCTCCCTCTGCAGACTGCGAACAATTGCTTCCATCTGCCGCATTCATTCCCTGCCCTATCTATCTCACTACTCCACTCCGGAACACTTCGCGCGCGCCACCGCCGAAGGCAATAACTTATGAACGCAGTTGCCGCGTTGCATGTATGTTTATATGTACACGACAGCCGGATGCAGGAACCACTCCGAGTCGAGTCGACAACTATAGCAATAATGTATTACTGGGCGGCCTACTTCGGCGTAATAATAGGAATGATATTTTTTTTTTTGAAAGAACGCATCGGTTGATAAGTTTGACGTTCACCATTCGGCTACCTCTGTCACGCTCTCGACGTGAGGCTTGATGTCCTTGCCGGCTACTGAGTACTGAGTGTGAGCGCCGAGCACGAGAGCCAAAATATATCAACTAAGACGGTTAGGAACCTCATCCTCGTTCAAGGTCGCATGGGCAGCCCATGACCAGGTTCAGGGGGCGTCAAGACCACAAGAGGACGATGAGATCGCGGCGTTCTTCTAATCTTCCTCCATTCTTAATGCTTGAATGCTTCAGACCGGCGGAGTGAGTGGCACATGATGGCAAGAGGGGGGAACGGGAAATGGATAGATTGCATGTCCGTTGAGACCAAGAATCGTATTTATACCTGTTACGAACTACGTACCTGGAAGGTCCAACCAGATGGTTCACGAGAATAATGAATGACCGTTCGGTGCTAGGTAGGTACGTCCTGGCTCCACAGTCTACGGTCCATTATCCGTTATCCCGTTATCCCGTTATCCCATTATACGCCCGATTCGAGCATCGAGACAACGCGGGAAGCTGTGGTCAGTGGCTGCTTCGTGGGTCGTAAGACTCGGTGTGGCAGACGACGGGTCTTGATTTAAAGTCGGGGCCTAAAGGCCCCAACGCATAAAGGTCACGGTGCTGGCTGCATTATCATAAAAGCCCAATTGCAAATCATGAACCAAAGCCATCCCCCCACCACCCACCAACCATCACCTGCTCATCAAGTAGCAGGCGAGTCGCCCACTAGCGGGGCCGAATGTGCTTGTGGTTATAAGGAGATTGGCCACGGATCTCGCGAAAAACGACAAGGCGTGTACGGAATACCAGCGCACCAAGCACACTGGCTGCCAGCATCGCGACGAAAGCTCGAAGATGCGCTGGCGTACAGGTGTACACAGCGGCCCAGTATCTCGATGTACACCGTGAACGCGATGACACGAAACAGTGGCTGCGATGATTAAGGTCTCATATTCTACCACATTCCACGATCGCAAATGTGAAGGCGGAAGAAAGAAAAAATCCTTCAAGAGAGGCCAGCCGTTGAACGTACCGACTTAAATCTATACGTCGGCGAAGCTTCGAACGTGCACAGGGAATGAATCAATGATGGCCCAGGAAGAGAAAGATATTTTCGATAACATCCTCTTCACGCTCCGCGAGAAGACCTCGACATCGAAACTAGAAGCGACCGCTAGCGGACAGCGACGGCGGCTCAAGACTTCAAGCTTGAAATTTCAAAATTTTAACTAACCAAGCCTCCAAAACTTCGAATTCGACAACCGAGCGTCAAGCGACAAGAAAGAGTCTGAGAGACAGGCCGTCGAACAAGTACAGACCCGCCCGCCCATAGAGGCGAGGTCGGGCAGGAAGGCATGAACACATGAACACAAAGAACCAAGAACGACGTCAACATTGACGGACACGTCGCTATCGATCCAATAATGACTGACACACCAAGCCGTTGACTTTTCGGGGGTCGTTGACCGTCGTTCCAGGAAGGAAGGTCCGAAGAGAAGGATGCAGCGCGGCGCAGGCGTCTGAATAGCCGAATGGGATCGGGCCTGGAATCGGCTCAAGGTAAACCTTCGACAAGACGACCTCGATGAGGAGGATATCGTATCAGCAGACGACATGCCAAGTCCGTAGCGAGCGATCATCCCAGCACGTAGTAGGAGCTCAACTTGATGAAGCTCCTTTGCGCTTCGATGATGTAGAAGGGGCATCCCAGCGTCGTCGTATCACCCCCGTTTCCCTGGTTGCTGCCGAGCATCTATAAAACTGAGCTGCGGGACGTTCGCGCAGAGGTCGGAACCAGAATCAGCGATGAATTCCGTGGTAGCTGGCTGGCTTAATCGGGTCCGTATTCTCAAGCGGAAACGAGTTACGATTTGGGAGTGGATCTCTTCCTCCGGCGGCGAACTAACGAGAGTTTGGAGACTCGCCGACGCCTTTCAGCGGGTCCTCTGTTCAGGACAATGGGCGGAGTACAGTATGAGTTAAAGTGCCATTGCGGCAGTGTCACACAGGTCACAAGATCGCAGGGGTTCGCAGGGGTTCGCAGGGGTTCACTCCTATCCACCGACGGTTTATCAGACCTCGAGTACCAATTACTCATCGAATCCGCCATCGTCGTCGCACACCAAATATTTTGTATACAATGTTGGATTTTAATAAGCGCGAAGACGTAAGTACTAAGTAAGTACATTCAAGTTGTCACAAGATGCGGGGTTATAGGCATCAAACGCACGACATTCAATCTCTATAATTGCCAGCGGAGAAACAACACAAGCTCTTAACGAGCGCCTTGGTGCTCAGTCCGGAACCAAACACCATTCTCCGTGGTTGTCAGATGGGAACCGCCAAAATTTGCGAATGAAGAGAACCAGGAATGGGGAAGACTCGAGATATCTTCCACCCGGCGCCGGCCGTAAGTTCGATCCATGTCCCAATTGTCCTTTCCTCTCCACATAATCCGGTGTACATCTAATCGACGAGGTATTCGTAATAATTAGAAAAGTCGCATTTTCACAGAAAGCAACTCACTTGGAAATCACCGATACATGCGATTGCGTTTGCTTTCCCAAGATTTGCCAGGAGGGGTTTGGGTGGTTCCAATTGCTGGGCACCAGGAATCATGTTCGCCGCCGCTCCAGAGTTAGTGTCTAAACAGGCGTAGGGGATGACCTACAGCAAGGTTTAGTGTATAGAATCGTCTCAGTAAGTAACTTGGCTTTACCTGCTCAATAAGCAAGAGTTTCGTATCAGAGGTTGCGGCTTCACGCAAACGCGACAGGATCTGGGTTGCCTTGACCTTGCCGTAATCGTGACAAACCATGCGGCAGATGAATATCGAAGCATTCTTCACTATTTGCGAGGTGAAGAAGTCGTGCGCTATGAAAGTAGACATTACATTGACATTGACCGTCTTGGTCGAAGAAGAGATACACACCTTGTAACTCGACTGTTCCGTTGGTGATTGCCCCCGGGAGAGCTTCCTTCCAGTGCTGAGCACGTCTGAGCTTATGCCAAGATATATCCGAAATACGACTTACCTCCTTGGCCTGTTCGATAACCAAAGGTCGATCTTGTACCACAAACTTCAAATGCTTGTACTCTTTAGCAATATTCATCGTTGTGTGTCCCAACCCGCCCCCTACATCTACGACTACCGAGCTTTCAGGGAGTTCACCCCACTTAAAGCCTTTCCCAAACGCAATAATCAGCACCAGTCCCGAAGTGATCTCGTTTTAGCTTACCTAGATGAATGGCGTTAGGAGGGTCAGCCTTCGATGACCCTTCCATGGCGGCTGCAAAGCGTTTCAGACGGTATTCATTGCCCGGTTCTTCATACCACTCCCAAGATGGCTTTGAGCTCTTGAACGCAAGCTACCCAGGCCGATGATATAAGTGCTGAAAACAGAGGCACTGAAGTAAGCGAACATACCATCATCGGAGCATCCTGTGGCTCCTCTGATGCAGACTTCTTCGGATCGAGAAGGACCTCTGCTAAATATGCAGAACCTTTGAAGACTTCGTCTGCACTACCAATCTATTCAGGGCCAGAATGGGTGGAGAAACACACAAGAGAGCTTACGTGTGTTCAACAAGTGCGCTAATCCCGGGAGTTCCGACATGCTTATTGACGGGACTACGAGACTCCTCTTATTAGAAAGAAATGGAGCGGCCGAGTCAATCACACGCACTCGGCTTTGATCGCATCAACGGATTTCAAGGTATCCATCATTGAAGACAGACGGTTATTGGCAAATACATCTGGTGTCACTTCTCGAAAGACGTGGTGGGTTGCGAGGAGTCGCAACACACGTGCTAGATATCGACGTGATGAGCATTGACGCGAGTGATGAGAGGGCTAGAAGCTCACTGATTTTGATAGGATCTACTCCGTTCCGGGCTGATATGTCATTTGCGTGCAATCCTGCGGGGTTCTCCCTTAGAATTTCGACGGTATTACTCTCGAGAGCAACACGCAACGCGGACGCAATGTGGAACTAAAGGAACAAACTGTCAGTCGAAGTGCAAGTAACTTTGGGGGTCACAATAGCTTACCCCTCCAACGACATCATATAGAGTCAATGCTGGGACTTTCACGGTTGCGCCCAACTGGGCACATGCGGCAACGGCCAACATGGAGGCCTGGATAACTTCCGGCGACATAGAAAGTTGCTCAGAAGGCGAGGTGGGATTGAAAGGCATGTCGAGAGAGGGATAATCGATACCAGACTTGTCGAAGGCGGCATCGATCTGGGCCACAGAGGCCGAAATGATGTCCGCAAGTTGACGAAGGGGAGATACTCGCTTATCCATTGTTTGGGGGGGGTATGCAATCGGGTGTACATTGGAGAAGCTTATATGTGGAGATCATTGCCCTAGCGCACCCAATCGTGACATTCCATGAGCATGAATCATGCTACTAGACAGTGGATTCACGGCTCACCATAACAAATCTATACATGACCCGGAACAGCACGGTCAAGTTGATAGATGCCATCATAGCGACTGTTGTACACTTATTTTTATCATGTGTGCGGCGTTTACGAGCCATCAGATACTTAGATATCAGAAAGTGAGGAAGGCAAAGCAATAGTTCGACTCACACAAGTAGAGGCTGAGCGCTGTGGACACACAGTTACAAAAACTGAGTAGATTTTACTGATGTACAACGAATAATCAGCGAAGGCGAGCCTCAAACCAGAAGCATACTAGTATCCTGCGCAATCGCAGCCCGCACGTCCTGTTGAATAGTGTCTTTACGAGTGCATTGCATGTCGTCACTACGAGCGTGATCTAATGATGGTTCAACTCACCAAACACGTATACACACTGCGCCCCTGCGCCCCATGCGTTGATGATGGGAAGATGTCAAACAAGATCAGCCTTACGGCACAAATCAATAACGAACATGTCAACTCTGACTCGGGGCAAGTCCATTGTTGCTCCGGCAAACTCAAGCACCCACACAGGTACTCCTGGCTACGCCACCGATAGCCATAGTAGTATACTATCATCACCGAGTCATATGGTACGACACCACCATAGAGCCAAGAAAGGAACCATCAAGCGAATGTTGAAACGATAAGTCTTTGTCCAGTCCATAAAGTTCTGTACAGGTAGTTTAGTGCAGTGGGCATCGGTCGACCTAATGTCTTTCAGCATCGAGGCCAAACCTTCATGGCTTCAACGCCTTCCTCCATCTATTGTCCCATATGCTCAGTTAGCCAGATTGCATTATTTTGACGGACCTAATCTATTTCTTTGGTCATCAGGTAATGTTCAACAGCTTTTATACTGCGGAAATCGATGCTGATAATCTTTTGAAAGTGATGGGCTTGACCTTAGCCGCCGCCGTAGTAAGACTGCCACTCTCGCAATTTGTTACCCAAATTGCAATACATGCCGTGGCCAGCATCCTTCTCCACAGTGTAGGCTCAACATGGGACGACATTTGCGATAAGGAAATCGATGCACAAGTTGGTGAGGTTATTATTTTGACATCGTCTTTCCAAATAAATCCTCACACTGAGTGCACAGAGAGAACGAAGAATCGCCCCCTTGTGCGAGGAGCAGTAACCGTTTCCGAGGCGTTGGCGTTTATGTTCCCTCAGGTGTGGCTTCTTGTCGAGTTGTTGAGGCTGAGCAACAGTCTCGCGTAGGTGTCCCATCGCGTCAGGCACCTTCGATTATTGACGCTGAGTCATTCCAGGTTTTACATAGGTGTATTCGGTCTGAGCTTCTTTGTGCCTCTCTACCCTCTCATGAAGCGAGTGACCTACTGGCCTCAGGCTTGGTTAGGCAAGACACCAATACCATATCGTCGAAACACATATCGCTAACACCTAATTCAGGGCTGATTCTTGCAATATGCCTCCTCGTTGGATACACATCCGTAACTGGCTCCATGGACCTTTCAACCACCGGCGCACTTCTTGTTGGCAACGTGTGGTGAGTGAAACTTGAACTTGAACTTGGTCTTGACTCTTAAATTTCCACACGCCTAGCTGGTGTATTTATTATGATACAATCTATGGCGCAATGGACCTGAAAGATGATCTCCGCATCGGGGTGAAGTCTACTGCTGTGTTATTTGGTGCCTACACACGCCACATCACAGCTCTCTTTGCGTTCGCCTTTGTGGTTTCTCTGGGCGTTGTCGGCCAGAGCGTGGACGCCTCGCCGCTGTATCACATCTTCGCCGTGACCGGAACAGCGATGCATTTCACCTGGCAAGTGGTCACGCTCAATCTAAACGACAATGCGAGCTGTCTTCGTGTCTTCCAGAGTAACGCCACGCAGCTGGGATATATTATTTGGATTGGTTTCCTCTCTGTTTACTGGCGAGCATTAAACGAGTAACATGCTGAATAGTAACGGAATCATGAGTGCTTTGAGAATGCCCTAAACACTTGTGTTAGGACGTAATGAACTGCCGTTGTGATGTACATGCATAGTATGCTCCTCGTTCTACGTTTGAAGAACCTGAACGTGTGCGTGTGACGTATCGTTCCCTTTGTGTGTATGAATACTTCTCTGGAAGTCCTTCCGATATTTCGGATGACCTGTAGCTCTTGCAATCTTCTCCGATCCTTGAAAGACCAGTTTACCCCCTGAGAAAGAGTCAGAAGTCCCGGGTGATACGGAGGAGGCAAGTCGACCATTCATCTTGTACATGGTGTCCCAAGCAGGTGAGTCTGCCCCCCCAACGCCGAGTCCTTAGGCTCGTCCAATATGCACTTCAACTACAGCACGGGGAACCGCACTACAGGGGAAATGCACCCTTAATGCTGTAATATCTACGACACACCGTTGTCGCTTGACAACAAGCCCCGAGCCGAACCGTCCGCCCTAGCCATGCTCGCATCATCGGTATCTCCACCTTGAGGTACTTCACTCGTGAACTCGAATAGTCCAGAGCAGGTTAATCGCTCTATCAGCACATCGCCAAACGCTGTCACAGGTGTCAAGACCAGCGGTAAAATATCCATTCTCGCGTAAATCGTAGGAAGGTGCTTGACCTCAGACCTGTATTTACCAGGGTTGGCAAGCACAAGGTAAACCCTTCGTACCAAAGAGAATATTCATAGACACCCGAGAGCGGCCATTATTCCCTCTGATGATGTTACAGGTGAAATAGCACCACCGGACTGTACAAACTCGTTATAGCAAAATGACGGTCCACAGCGAGGTGATTCCGATATGGGAGCAAGGCTGGAGTTTTGTATTCACGTAGCCCCCAAGTGCGCTCCATGATTGGTATGTTTGAGAGAGACATACTGAAGAACCCGCTAACGATATGAGAAAGGTGGGGCATTCGGTATAGCAGCCGAGCGCGCAGCATTTCCATGTTTTCTGACGGTTGAACTGAGGAAGAAGAGTTCGGGTAAATATGGAACAACAGCTCCAGGAAAACACCCAACCTGCCCTAAGGACGAACGGCTTCCAAATCCAAGTAAACTTGTCATCCGGCACCTCTCCGATCCAAGCCAAAATGGTTTCCCCTTCCGCCAGACAAACTTGACCCTTTGAAGTTGTACACAGTAGTTGAACACTTCATGTCGACCTTTGACTGAAAGGCTTTATCGAGAGTCTTGTTCGAGAGGCAAACAGAGTAATCCAAAGGTGTGAAGTCCATACCGCACGATGGAACGACGATAGTGCGATTCTTCATTGCTATGCAATCAAACTGGTCGATGATCTCACGAATCCAAGGTAATTTGCCAGAGATGTCGACGCAGCGGGTACCGCGGCGAATGCACACCCTAGGAGACATCTCGGTGAACAAAAGGTCACCTTTCTCCAAAAAACATCGGTGACTTACTTGAGCACGGGTGTGCCCCTGCCAAAATGGGCCAATAGAATTGATTACCACTTTCGTGCTTTTTACCAATTGTTTCAAGTCTCCTTCGTTTGTTGCATCGACGGTAAGGGCCTTTACCATTCTAGTATCAATGTCGAGGTCCTTGATCGTGTCGTCTAACTTGGCTCGAGAGTGTCCGGTAATTGCAAAAGTAATTGTCTGCCCTGCGCCTTCAAAACGGCGGCCCTCTGGAGCTGTGAAATGGCGTCGATGTTGAGGGTAGGTATAGAGATACCCCAAGATTAGCTTCCCAGTGAAACCTATCACCCCGGCGATGTCATAGGAAGTCATGGTTAACTAGCAACGAGAACAAGGGACGTCGCGTCAACCTAAGTTCGATAACTTCTGCCACCGCCCGGGACATCAGAGACATAAATGATGACACACAGCTTACACCAGGATGAAATCTCGTTGAGCGCTGCGCTGCGGAGACCTGTCATTCCGCCAGGGACTCCACTTCCCCTTTCGGACAGTGGCGCACACGAATCTGGGAGGTAAGTAGTACATTCACTCGATCAATCTACCTATAATTACTCACCCCAATTGAACCCAGGTTTGTGATTCAGAAGTCCGGGGTTGGGGTGGGTGAGCCATAGCCAGATTTAGAACTACTTGTGGCTGAGTGCCACACGAAGCCAGAAGCACCCATAGTGTTCGCGGATGTTGTGTTGGAATTATTACTTACACTCACATGATCCGATAATGAAGGCCTGCTGTAGTAAAGTTCATCAGAACGATACTGCGAATTCCTAGGCTTCACGCTCAAGTCAAGCGTAGCCGACTTCAATTGATATTCATTGCCAAGAGTTACATGCGTGTTTTCCAAGACATTCACTCTGGGTCCCAAGGAACAGCACTGATAGAATAGCTTTAGAGGTAGATAGAACAACAGTGGTGGTGGTGGTGGTGGTGGTGGTGATTGGTTTAAACAAAGTTATTCTTCCGGGGACTTGGCGATGCTGCTAGCTCTAGCTCTTCAATAGCTGTTCCTGAAGCATCCTCAAATTGAACGAATTGCCGCAATCTGCCGCTGGACGAAGTGTCGAAAACAACCACACTGCTGTTCGTCCGAAGGTTGAGTGTGAGGCGCCCAATCAGAATATTCGTGATTCTGTGAAATAACATTAGTAAGGGGACATCAAGGTTAACTAGTAGTGAACTTACGCAGTACTCGGGCTGAACATGCCGACAAAAACTGGTCAGGTGCTGTTTCAGAGATAGTCCTAATCCACTCACAATGACAAGATGTTCTTCATATCAGACTAAAAGTGACTCGGAAGTGAGACTTGGACCGGATACATACGATGAAGTCGAACATACCGACAGGCCGATACCTGTGCCTGTCCAAGCGCTGTTGAGCATGAACACGACAATGAAGTAGAGGATTCCATCCCGGAAGATGATTTGAAACATTGCGGAGAAGGGGTGGCTCTTCGCTCTTCGAACCAAAGCAACCATAAGGGTTACAAAGATGGTCGTGTCGAAAACGATGCTTGGTACGGTGAAAAGTATTTCAATAGGGCCTCTGAAAGTAAAGCATCCATTTCAGCACCGAAAATGATCCCTCGAAGTTTGAACCTCACAATGTCGGATCAGCGACTAAGACACATCCATAGGTAACCGGTGTGCGAGGAATAACCACAGCTACACCCATAGGAATAAATTGTAATTGCATGTGGCGTTTTTGGGAGAAACTTACGCCCTGAATGAGCCAAAACGTAGCTCATCAGGCATAGCTGCGCCGTCCAAACGGTTAAGCATATGGCAAGGATATATTTGGCTTGATGATACACGGCGTAAACCCTGTATAACTCCTGTCAGTAAGAACACCATCCATCAAGGTTATTTTTGTACCGCATAATGAGCATTGATTCAGCAACCAAGACGGTGACAAGTGTCAATACTCCTTCGAGCTTGGCAAACCTAGTGCATCTAAGCGATGATGTGAGCATCGTTCTCATTCAGGGGGACATAACTGACGTCTGTGAAAATGAGTCAGTACCAGGCGAAACTACTGGTAAGTTAGGGTAACTCACTTCAATGGTCCAATCCGGAGAGAAAAGGGCGACCATGCAGATGATGAAGCCAGGCGGCGCGAAGTATCGATTTAACAAGAACATAAGGCTGACTGGGCTATCTAGTCAGCATGGTGTATGTTGGTTCACACTGCGTGCACATACGGGGCGACTTGGGCTTTTTCCAAATATGTTCCACCTAGAGAGCCGTCGGATGAGTAACATTCACTTCCAGAAATGAGTTAGTCACCTCATCTCCGAAGGTAAGGAAGTGATCATAGAACAGGAGGGTCGTGGAGGCAACTGCGAATGACTGTTACAATTATTAGCTCTTGACCTGCACGGGAAATTGATGGCCACAGCGTACGTCTTCTATCCGTCTTTAATCACCGTCAGTGCGTAATACACATGCAGATTATGAAATACCCCTTACAGGTGTTTCGCAGAGGTGATTAGTGCGTCAATGCTGGGAGGTGAAGACATGCTGAAGTTCAATGGAATGTACCGACACTTCAATGACGCCGTGCTAAACCTGAAGGCGGATGTACTTATACCTGAACTCATATCTCAGACCATGAAACTTGCTTGATCACTAATTGATCACGGCGCGTCTCCTCATCAAATGCGACTCTCTCTTGAAACAAACCATCTGAGTTAGTGGCAGTGTGTTGAAGTAAACATGGGGGACATCAACCTAATGGGAAGTTGGTGCAGTCTTCAGTTTGATGTACTCAGGCACGGATTGTGTATCAGAGCAAGTGGAGGCGCATCAATCATGCATGCTCCGGGATTAATATGCATGCATCGTAGTGGTGATTGATTGATTGATTGATCAACTAGAAGTAATATATAAAACGACGCACACCAACAAGCATCCAGTGCTAGATCAAGGAACACCACGAGGTCGCGGTGGGAAATGTGCCTACAAAGCGTGAGTTGCGTATCTACAAATTCGGTACTCTTTAAAGCGTTGAGACTACGAGAGAGTGGACCAAAATGTTCACCGAGAACAAAATCGCCGCGTGTGGTATCCTTGTGTTTCTCTTCGTTTTTTGCATCGCGCTTTCTGGCGTCCGGGCGGCGAAGGAGGCTACCTCCTGGCCCTCCAGGTTTACCCTTCATTGGTGCCGCACTATCTATGCCCAAAGACAAGGAATGGGTGACATATAATCGTTGGAAGGAGATGTACGGGGATGTAGTTTGTGCCAATGCCTTCGGTCAAAATGTCGTTCTCTTGAACGAATCGAATATCGCCGTCAAAGCCTTGAACAAGCGCGCCGCCTTTTCCTCAGAGAGACCAAGATTTCCGATGTTGGAGATGTATGGGTTGTTAATTACCCGATGCCGTTCGATATCAGCTAATGCTTACCGACAGGATGGGGTTCCTGAGATGGAACACTGGGATCATGGCCAATGGGCTGATTCTTCACCACTCGCGGAGGGTCCTGCTTCAAAGTTTCAATCCCACTGCGGCCGTCCAATACGAGTCCATCCAAACTCGCGAGGTGTCTTTCTTACTGCGGCGTCTACTCGATTCGCCCCAAGATTTCGAGAAACATCTGCGAAGGTACATTCTCGTCAATTTACAGAAACCGACGGAAACTAAATGGTACCAGACTCAACGTAGGGCAAATCATGCAGATATTCTTCGGCCGTGAACTCGACAAAGAAGACACGGGAGGCCTAGTCCAACTAAATGAAGACTTAGTTGAAGCAACTTCTTCCGCTGGCTCGCCGGCTGCGTTCCTCGTGAATACGTTCCCAAGCTGTAAGGCGCCGCAGAGATTACATACCGCGTGCTGATTGAAAATCGAAAACATCAGTGAGGCACTGGCCTGCTTGGCTGCCCGGAGGAGGTTTCAAACATGTAGCCAAGAAGGGACTCAACCTTTCTGAGGTCCTTCTCGACATGGTCAACGAGGGGGTGCCAATTGCTAAGGTGCGGGAAAACGCTAGGCTTATCCCCGACTTACCCATGCCGCCACCGATGCAACAGTCCTTCCTCCATACTTACATTTCCGAGGCCACAACGGAAGAGGAGCGAATCGCGGTGAAGGCCGCAGCAGCGACATCGTTCAGCGGTTAGTTTCTAATGCTTGTATCGGTTAATGCACATAGACTGAGCGTTGCCTACTATTAGCGGGTGCTGAGACTTCTACCGCTGTGCTTTTGACTATGTTCCTCACCATGATACTGTTCCCTGACGTGCAGCAACGCGCCCATGAAGAGCTCGACCGGGTTCTTGCAGGACGTTTGCCCAATCTAGACGATAAGGCCCAAAATCGACTGCCGTACATCACCGCCATACTTCTGGAATGTCTTCGTTGGGCGCCCCCTGGGTCGTTTGGTAAGCGGACTTGCTAAAGCTATTCCAAGACAGTATGCGACTTCAGATATAGGCTTGCCTCATCTCATGACTGCCGAGGACACGTTAGAAGGCTACGTAATTCCAGCTGGCTCCATCGTCATGAGCAACATATGGTATGCTTTCCAACCCTTGCAGAACTTGCACTAGAAATGCCCTCTGTTAGGTCAATCCTACACGATGAAAAGAAATACGAGTCACCGATGGAATTCAACCCAGAACGCTTCATGGGCCCAACAAAGATAGACGATCCTCGAGTTCATACCTTTGGATATGGAAGGCGGTGAGCGGAGATTTTTTTAGAGAAGATTGTTTGTCTCACTGTTTGTAGGTCTTGCCCTGGTCGTTATTTAGCGGAGAATATGCTATGGTTGAGTATCGCAAGTATACTGACGGTCTTCGATGTCTTACCTGAGCCGGACAACGAAGGAGGAGTTCGCCTTCCCTCCGTTGAGTTCACTTCCGGTGTTATGAGGTGAGTATACTACACTCTAATCGCTTCTCGACAGTTTGACTGACCAGCGCAATGGGTTAGCCGACCACTTCCTTTCCGTTGCAGGATTGTTCCCCGCTCTCCAAGTGCCCTAAATTTACTACAAAGAGATATCAACGACAAAGCGTGATGGAGAACAATGTAACATACCTAGACCAAAGACTCTCTATATATACAGAAGCCTGTGTTCAAACGTCAGCTCCCTGACGGATAGTATTCTCATCCATTGACTAATCGGGGTTGTAGAAAGACGCGAGAGGAGATGCACTGAGATGTTGAGCATTTCAGAGGGAGCGAAGGACTTTTTCTGGGACGTGATTACCAACGACAGATACCTGAACAAAGAGAGGAATGACGGGGGTGCAGGCGACGTCTGACGAAGATATCAGAAGGCTATCCAGGTCATCTCATGGACTCAGTCGTTTACTGCTCCTTATGTTGAGTTGATTCGAAGAGGATTTGGATTAGAACGTTGGCGACGAAGATGAGTACTGTGTGGCAATTGAAAGCAGGCGATTCATTCACCGCGAACGCCGTTGTACGGCCCGACCGGCGACACGTCCTTGACCCCTTCCATCATCTATCCACCTTCTAGTTCTCCTTCGTCGTCAACGTGGTCGGACACTTGAATCGAGTTCAACAGCGTCACAGGCCACGCTCAGCGTCCGTAATACTCTTCCCGGTACAATAGTCAATCGGTTGTTGGCGATACGACATTTCGCCATGATCTACGCATCTCCCGGTCTCCAAGTCCCTTCTATTACCGATGTTCAGCGGCGCCACGACTCTAACATATCTCACTTTCGAATCACCTCGACATGGATGCGCAAGAACGTAAGGAGTTACCGGCTCGTATACCACCCCTCTGCCATGCGACACGGCAACACAGACGCTCGAGAGCGCGCATAACCTGAAGGGATGAAGACAAGAGCCCTGTAGGGAAAGAGAGGGGATGCAAGGAAGGAGGGAGCGGACGAACATATTGAATAGGAAATACACGAGGTGCGCAGATCTTTCGTTTCGACCAGCTACCATGTGTGCGTCGATTCCTTCGTCCAGTTACCCTCGGCGCTCTGACTGACGTCGATTCCTTATAGTCTGTACCTCATCTTTGATTTCTTTTGCGTGAAGACTTGCACAGCCGTTGCCGCCACCAATCTCAAAGTCAACCATCCGCTTTCGTCACCCTCACCGTTTTCGTTATCACCGTCCAAGTTGTGGGCTCGCCCCGCTCCCTATGCAGGCCGTGAACAGAGGCTTCCATGTGCCGCATTCATTTCCTGCCCTATCTATCACACTACCCCACCCCAGAACACTTCGCGCGTGCCACCGCCAAAGGCAATAACTTACAAACGCAATCGCAACTATCGCGTTGCATGTGTGTATACGTGTACACGACAGCTCGATGCAGGACCCACACCGAGTCGAGTCGACAACTACAACGATAATGCATTAATAGACTGCCTACTTCGGTGTAATAATAGGAATGATATTTTTTTTCCCGAAAGAACGCATCGGTTGATAAGTTTAACGTTCACCATTCGGCTACCTCTGTCGCGCTCTCGACGTGAGGCTTGATGTCCTTGCTGGGTACTGAGTACTGAGTGTGAGTGCCGGCCAAAATATATCAACGAAGACGGTTAGGAACCTCATCCTCGTCCAAGGTCGCGTGGGCAGCCCACGACCAGGTTCAGAAGGCGTCAAGGCCACAAGAGGACGGTGAGATCCCGGCGTTCTTCTAATCTTCCTCCATTCTTAATGCTTGAATGCTCCAGGCTGGCGGAGTGAGTGGCACACGATGGCAAGAGCCCCCGGGGGAACGGGAAATGAATAGATTGCACGTCCGTTGGGACCAAGAATCGTATTTATACCTGTTACGAACTACGTACCTGGAAGGTCCAACCAGAAGGTTCACGAGAACAATGGGTGACCGTTCGGTGCTAGGTAGGTAGGTCCCGGCTCCACAGTCTACGGTCCATTATCCGTTATCCCGTTATCCCATCATACGCCCGATTCGAGCATCGAGACGACGCGGAAAGCTGTGGCCAGTGGCTGCTTCGTGGGCCGTAAGACTCGGTATGGCAGACGATGGGTCTTGATTTAAAGTCGGGGCCTATAGCCCAACGCATAAAGGTCACGGTGCTGGCCGCATTTTCATAAAAGCCCAATTGCAAATCATTAACCAAAGCCATCCTCCTATCACCCATCGCCGGCTCATCAAGCAGCAGGCGAGGGGCCCACTAGCGGGGCCGAATGTGCTCGTGGTTATAAGGAGATTGGCCACGGATCTCGCGAAAGACGACAAGGCGTGTACGGAATACCAGCAACTTGCAGCGCACCAAGCACACCGGCTGCCAGCATCGCGACGAAAGCTCGAAGATGCGCTGGCGTACAGGTGTACACAGCGGCCCAGTATCCTGATGTACACCGTGAACGCGATGACACGAAGCAGTGGCCGCGATGATTAGGGTCATATTCCACCACATTCCACGATCGCAAACCTGAAGCCCCAGAAATGCGGAAGAAAAGCGAAAAAAATCATTCAAGAGAGGCCAGCCGTTGAATGTACCGACTTAAGTCTATACGTCGGCGAAGCTTCGAACGTGCACAGGGAATGACGGCCCAGGAAGAGAAGGATATTTTCGGCGACATCCTCTTCACGCTCCGCGAGAAGACCTCGACATCGAAACTCGAAGCGACCGCTAGCGGACAGCGAAGGCGGCTGGTGTACATTCCACGAGCTAAATGGCGGCCCACTATCCCAATACACACCGTGGACGCGATTTTACGAAGGCACAATTACGTTCTCAAGCTGTTTCGCTTTCCGTGCGCCAAGGACACGACGCAAACTTGGAGCCCAGATACAAGGGATTCAAAAAAAAGAAGAAAAAGAGAAGAGGTCGTTCAAGAGAGGCCAGCTGCTGAATGTTTGAATGCGACCTAAGTCTATACATCGGGCCAGCCTCGAAGACGGACAAAGCAAGAGAACCCGAAGCGACGGCTGGCACACGGCGAAGGCGGCTCAAGACTTCCACGCTTGAAATTTCAAAATTTTAACTAACCAAGCCTCCGAGACTTCGAATTCGAGAAACCGAGCGTCAAGCGACAAGAAAGAGTCTGAGAGACAGGCCGTCAAACAAGTACAGGCCCGCCCGTCCGCCCGGTCAGGCAGGAAGGCATGAACACATGAACACAAAGAACCGGGAACGTCAACATTGACGGACAC
Source organism: Pleurotus eryngii var. eryngii (assembly GCA_029467805.1). Lineage (NCBI taxonomy): Eukaryota > Fungi > Basidiomycota > Agaricomycetes > Agaricales > Pleurotaceae > Pleurotus > Pleurotus eryngii. The sequence continues at coordinate 36,590 of SZVJ01000031.1, read as the reverse complement.
GTCGCCGTCGATCCAATGATGACTGACACACGCCTCTTCTCCCCCGATGGAGATGGAGGTGCGGGTGGCCGACTTGCCGCCACCGCCCCAACGACCCCACTACCTCCCGTGGGGCTTGTGAGCGAGCGTGCTGGGTAGCCTAGAACGAGGTTGCGTACGCAAGCGATGCTGGAGAGCCGGCAGCTTGCAACTTATAGCGTATCAGCGCATCTACCCGCCTGCCGCAAGTACTACCATCGGTCCATGGCATACACTATAACATGGGGATCATGGACATCGATGAGTGGCGCAATGCGTACACGGGAGGGACTTCGTCGCCAAGCCCTCAAGCCCTCGACTCGGTCAACCTTCAACCTCAACCTCAAGCCGTTGACTTTTCGGGGGTCGTTGACCGTCGTTGCAGGAAGAAAGGTCCGAAGAGGAAGATGCAGCGCAGCGCAGGCGTCTGAATAGCCGAACGGGATCGGGCCTGGAATCGGCTTAAGGTGAACCCCCGACAAGATGACCTCGATGTGGAGGATATCGTGTCAACAGATGACATGCCAAGTCTGTAGCGAGCGATCATTTCACCACGTCGTAGAAACTTAGCTTGATCAAGCCCCTTTGCGCTTCGATGAGGCGGTAGGGACATCCCAGCGTCATCGCATCCGCCCCCATTTCCCTGGTTGCTGCCGAGCATCTATAAAACCGAGCTGCGGGGCGTTCCACGCAGAGGTCGGAACCAGAATCAGCGATGAGCTCCGGGGTGGCTGGCTTATCCGAGTGCGCATTTTTCATTCTCAAGCGGGAACGGATCGCGTTTCGGGAGTGGATCTCCGCCTCTGGCGCTGAGAGCGGTGTCGGTGGGCGAACTGGGGAGAGCATCGGGGCTCGCCGAGCAAAACGAGGTCGAGGCGATAGCAAGAGACAGAAGTGAGAGTAAGAAGGACAATGCTGGCGATATGATAGCCACTGTAAATCGGATGCCGGGGGGTTCAGAGTGAACGAGCTCGTACTCGGAAGAAAGCGCGAATGTCATCAATGCCACGTATATGCGCTGATGCGGGAGAGCCAACCACTCTAGACTCGGACGAGCCTGCTCATGCTGGTGTCGGTGAACAGAGGACGGTTGGGTGCATACACGCTTGAAGCATGACATGGGTAGCACGACGGAGCCATTGAATACAGAAGAGGATCCGTGGCGGGATATGGTCAGCCAAGAGAGGACAGAAAGACGGAAACAATGTTGCTGTTAGGAGGTTTGACGGTAGGTAGCGAGAATTACATTTTACATTCCCTGGTGAATTGGTCTGAATGCCGGATGTGGGTACCCAGACTGCGGATCAGTATACGGATCGCTGCGTCTGTTGCTCGCTCAGTGGAGAAGGAGAGGGAACCCGGGAGAAACGGGGAAACGAGGAAACATTAGCGCAGGGAGTCGGGGATCTGAGAGAACTTCTCGGAGGCGGGGACCGGGGTTGCTGAATGGCAATTGTGGAATATCTGAATATTGATTATTGATTATGAAGGGGATCCGGGAAGACGTAGTACGGAATGCGTGGACAGGGGACTCGCGCTTATTGAGTGTCGTTCGTCGAGTTATCGTTACGTCCGTACAATTGAACGAGTAGCGAGCTTCCATAAGAGGCGGCGGGTGGTCGAAGAGGGTTCGCGGAGGCAGTTGTGGATCTAGTAGGGAAGAAAGATGAGAGGGGGAGAGGAAGAGAAAAGAAAAGAGGATGAGAGGATGAGACAATAAGATGAGAAGGGAGTGAGGCGAAGGACAAACCGTCACGCGTCAACATACGTCTATATGCACTATCACGCGCTTGCAGGATGGGGGACTCGATGGTTGAGAGAACTTCCCTAAGTCGATGTGGCTGATTGCAATCGTTGAATACATAGGAGGGAATAGATGGATGCGCCGCGTCGGATTCGGCGATGGGTGTTGAATATATGGCCGATGTGCGGGACCTCGGATGTTAAAGATCTTGGATAGTGCTGGTTGTCGGTTGAGTATGATATAGCCTGAGGTAGCGAGCGGCGTACGCATTCTTCGTCATGCTAAGTCAAGTTACTACTGAGCGTGAGATTCTCCAACATTCTCAGCCATTCTGCTATGTGCCAGCTTGCCCTAAAGCTCCACTTGCAACACTTTGTGCCAAATACACTTGGTGTCCAAAATTCACCAAGTTCTCAGTTGCACTACAAGAATGGTAAGTACCCACTTTGAGCAGCGCAGATCCTGATGCCAGTTGGCCATGAAGGAAGGCTTCTATATCACTTTTATCACAACTTTCATTGTCAAAGCCAAGAGATTCCATGATAAGAAACCTGGTAAAGTCCAGCACATTCTAATCACATTGTAGCACTGATTGCAAGATCAATTCTTAGTGATAGGCTTTGGAATGTTGTGCTTGCACCTCCACATGACCATGATCCATCAGGACATGAGTCAGAGCACAGTCTGCAGTAGAACTTCATAGAAGGTTCTTACTAACAATGTGAGTTATACAGACTCATACTGAGTCATATACACTTAGTATTGACTGCACATCTATTTATACCATAGGTAGAATACAATATATAGGAAGCCTGTATCTGTCTGTATTCTATCAAGTACTCACCCCAGAGAACTTACTAAGTGATTCCCCAGCAAAAGATGGCTTAAAACTGTCAGTGTCTGGCCTCTCTGTGGCCCAGGGGACAAGTACCTAGGATCTCACTAGAGGCCTGGGGAAACCAACAAGACATGGGTAATTGCAATGAGGCCAAGCCTCAAGCCAGCCAGCCACTGGCCTCATTATCTCCCTAGCTATCAATTCCATTGATAATGCAGCTCAGAACTACACACATACACACACATAAAACACACCTTCTCCACACACTAGTTCCAATAGCTGCAATGCAAATGCACACTGCACAGAACAAAAACATAAACACAAATGCAAAGGCAAATGAGACCTAGACCCTGCCTCAGTTGGCCACACTGGGGAAAATTGCTGCTGCAGGCTACCTGCCTGTCTGTTGGGGCAACACAAATACTATAAAAGTAAATGCGGGCTCTACAAGTTGACGAGTGAGTAGGAAGAGTAGAGGCTTAGTCTTGGGGAAAGATGAAAGGCGAGAGTGAAGACACTGACTAGGGCACTGTATAAGTGGAAGTCCCAAGAGAACGAGTTAACGTCTCTGGGTATGATATTCATCTTTATATACTACAATCCTCATGTCTGCTACACACCGTATCCTGCTGGTATTCCATGGAACAATTAGCACATCACCATGAGGCATGATGTCATGGACTGCACCCATGAGGTTATGGCGAGGTTCTGACTAACATGATTATAAATACAGGGGCCAATGCATAAGCATAATATCATAAGTGGTAAGCATGATGTAGTAAGCTACTACGTGTTCATCATGTGATACATGGGAAAAGGAAAAATAGAATAGAAAGGAAAAGTGAACCGTAACATCACCCCTCCTTAGAACTCGTCTACTCCGTTGACGAGTCTATTTCCTTGATAAACGCATGGCTGACGTTAACCAGGGTGCTTTCTTCTTGTCGTGGTCTATCCATCGTCGTGTTTTGTTGGTCTTGGTCCTCCTTCTGGCCATTGTGATTTTGGCGGGTTACATCGTCGTCACTGTTTGGTATTGTCGGTTCGTAAATCTTTGTGTTGGTAATGAACGTTGGCTCAGTATATATGTGTTTTTGGCCTGAAGCCAACGAGATCGAACGCCACGACCGCGATCCTTCTGGGGGCGGCTGCGTGTTTTCGAGTGGAATGCCTGTGTTCGCTCCGGTGCGTGTTTCATGCTTGCTTCAGGCTCCCAGGAGTCGTGTTCCGCGGTGTAGCCCTTCCATCTGACTAAATACTCCAGCCGTCCCCTTCGCAATCAGCTGTCTAATACTTCCTCGACTTTGTACTCCTTTTCTTCCTGGATTTGCACTGGGGGCGGTGGTGGTGTCTGCTGTTCTGGGATAGTAGGGATGTTCGCCTTTTCAGTACGATGAGTCGAGATAGTAGGGTGGATGGACAATTTTTTTGGAAGTTTTAATGTTATTGTGTTTTTTGTTGGCACTGCAATCACCTTGTATGGCCCAATTTTCTTTTGCTCGAGCTTGTGTGACAGCCTGGTCGTGCTTAAGTTATCGGTGAAGATAAACGCCTTATTGCCTACTCGATACTTGGGTGTCTTGCCTACTTTTCTATCTGCATATTTTTTCATTTCTTCTCCTGCTCTCACTAATGCAGACCGCGCCTCCTCCCAGGTCTGCTTCATTCGCTCGGCGAACTTATCAACCACTTCTACTTTTGACTGCTTCCTCGGTTCCACCCCCATTCTCGGATGTCTGCCATAGTTTAAATAGAACAGGCTCTGCCGGGAGCTCGTTTGGCTTTTGTTGTTTAGGAAGAATTCGCAGATGGCCAGCCATTCTGCCCAGTCGTCCTGCCTGTGGTTGATAAACATCCTCAGGTAGGTTTCAATTTCTCGGTTTGCTCGTTCGGTTTGTCTGTCAGTCTGTGGGTGAAAGGCAGTTGATAGGCAAGTCTGGATACCTAGTAGCTTATTCAGTTCCTGCATTACTTGCGATGCGAACTGGGGGCCCCGATCTGATATGATGGTATTGGGTAGTCCGAAGTCCTTCCAGATGTGATCTCGGTATAGCTTGGCAAGACTGAGTGAGGACAGTTCCTCCATCGTGGGTACTAGTCGGACCATTTTGGTGAATCGGTCGACCACTGTTAGGATGGCGTCGTAGCCTGACGACTTGGGTAGCTTGACAATAAAATCTGCAGAGATGTTGGTCCATGGTTCGGATGGGATGGGGTTGGTCTGGAGCTTCCCCTGTGGTTGGTGCGAGTAGAACTTGCTCCTTTGACATTGGCCACACCCCTTAACGTATTCCGCAATGAACCTATTCATCCCCGGCCACCAATAGTTGCGCAAGACCAGCTCTATTGTTTTCCACCTTCCTGGGTGTCCTGCTACTGCTGAATCGTGGTGTAGTTTCGTGATTTCCCTTCTGACGTCGACGTTTTTTGGTACGTACACCTTTCCATGATATAGTATGAGATCCTGCAACTCTTCTCTTCCTTTTACCATGACCACCAAATTAAGCGCCCGCCTAGACGGGGCACGTTACACAGTAAGTACGCAAGAAAGGGAAGCAAGAAGAGGTCCTATGAACTCCACAAACCCGGGCAGTAAGCCCGGGACTACGCTACGGAACTGGTTCCGCCCACCACCACCGCCAGACGACTCCACAGCGCCAAATGAAGAGGACACAACCATGAACTTCGACAACAGCACACATCAAGATAACGACAACGAGGATGACAGTAATGATAATAGCGACGACGACGACGACACTGATAATAGCAATAGCGATCATCAGACCACCAAGCGACCCATGTCCAAACTCAGGGCCAGCAGGGTAGCAATGTGGTGCGAGACCAATAGGTTTACCTTCCTCAAGATCCTCGAAGTGGTCAAGGCCAGGAATGACATCGTAGCAGCGCGGCGCAAGACACCAGCTACGGGATCCATCGAAGTAAGCAGTGAAATCACTGATGAAATTCCCCCTCCAGTAGAAAGCCGCACAGCAGAAGAAGGCCGCGCAGTTCCTCCACATATGGCGGATATGCGTCAAGGAACCCTGGTATTTAACATGACAAGTGGGATAGGCACCAAGCGCAAAGGCAAGGAACTCGAGAAGGCGAGCCTGAGCCCTCCCTTAGTGAATGGCTCAAGGCCCAGTAGCAAACCAGCACGGGGCGCGACTGTGCCCCCGCGCCAGCACAAGCGTGCCAAAGTCTTGCAAGCCAATCCGGAGCCAGTTAGCCCGATGGAAAAAGCAGCAAAGCATCTGAAGGACATGGGGATGATAGAATCAGTTAAGGTAGATCTCCGGCTCATTACTAATGTACTCTTCAAGGTTGCTGCTTGAGCGCAAGACATGACCACGAGCGAAACGATACACGCGCTAGCGTCACTTCAGGAGGAGATCCTCTGATGGCAGGAGGTCACTCAAGCCACCAACGTCCTACGGGAAGCAGCGAAGGAAATCTCGAACAATCTCATAGCAAAGCTGGCAGAACTAACCAAAGAGATGGTAACAGCCATCCGTCAGGGAGTATTAAAGGCAAGTCGCGAGCTCAATAAATGCACTGACGTCGTAAAAGTCGCAGCCGGAGACTTCAAAGCTACATCCGGAAGTGCACCCAGATCCTATGCAAGAGCAGCCGCACCTCAAGATCAAAATTCGAGCACCCCACCCACCCTGCTGCATCCGGCCACACAGGCCAGAATGGAGAGGGACCGTCGCTGTATCCTCATTGACCCCCCCACTGGACAGGCCAGCCTATACCCCGCCACCACCAACAGTAGCAGCATCACCAGGAAAGCCACGGAAGCCCTGCATGGAATCGGGGGAGATGCGGCATGGGTGTTCGTCAGCTGCACGAAACTCGAGAAGGGGGGTATCCTTCTGGAAACTAACCGAGCCGAAGTCAAAAACTGGCTGCTCAGCGATAAGAGGCTCGACGCCTTCATTGCCAAGTTCAGTCCAGGCGCCACAGTGAAACCCAAGAAATACACCATCAAGGCCCTTTACCTACCAGTGGACCAGCCTATCGACACAGCGGAAGCCTGGAGGATCATTGAGACAGAGAACGACCTCCCCCCCAACGCAATCTCACAAATCAAATGGATGAAGCCAGCATCTCGCCGTGGGAAGAACCAACAGTACGGACACGCTACAATCACCCTCGCCAAACCATCAGACGCCAACAAACTGCTTTGGAAAGGGCTCCAAACACTGGAAAATAATTACAGGTGCCACAAGAGCAAAGCTGAACCATTACAATGCCTCAAATGTCAACACTACGGACACATCGCCAGCGCCTGCAAGACATCCGAAGCCATCTGCGCAACGTGTGCCCAACATCATGGAAACACTCAGGACTGTCCCCAGCTGAATCGGAAGGAAGCGCACGCCTGCGTGTCATGCAACCTCGGCAGCCACGCTAGCTGGGACCGCAGCTGCCCAAGTCGACAGAAACTCCAAAGGACACTCGACAAGCGCCTGGAGAGCAATACACTTCCATACTTCCCCACAGACGAACCCTGGACGCAGCGACAGTCCCCCTTCTACTCTGGACGGTACTCCAACCAGGACCTCACTAACTGTGACTGGCGACAGGCTAAGAAGGACCGGCTGCAGCAAACCACCATCCCAGATACCTTCCGCCCACTGATCGAGAGCAGCCTGCTTCGAAACTCCAAAAGCCGAGGAGTGCCAACCTCAGACACCATGGACTGGTCCGCCATACGCTGGGACCTCCCTGCAGATGGCGTTAGGAACACCCCCAAAGAGAAGTCTCCCCCTGCCGTAGCCTCATGACTGACAAAACCTCCAACAGTATCCGTATCAGACAGTACAATCTTAACAAATCTATGAATGCCCAACAGACGATCTCGAACTCACCTTTACATGAAGAATTTGACATCCTCTTAATCCAGGAACCCTATCTCTGCCCTGCTCTACTCACTCGCACTAATCGCAACTGGGTCCCTCTGTACCCCTACTCTCAGGCCGAAAACCTCTACCCTACGAGATCTATAATCATGGTTAATAGCAGGATAAGCACTGACGCCTATGAACAAGTCGTCATCGCTGGCACAGGCGACGTCACTGCCATACGCCTAAGTTCGGATGCAGGCGATATTTTTATTTTCAATGTATATAATGACTGCACTCACTCTCTAGTTCTAGATGACATCCGGCAGACCAGCTATGGAGCTACGTGCAAAGTACGAAAACCCGCAAATGATCTGGGCGGGCGACTTCAACCGGCATCACGAGTGGTGGGACAAACCAACTGACCATCACCTCTTTACTCTGAGAGCCCGGGAAGACGCGCAACTTCTTATCGACCTGGTCTCTGACTTTGGGCTCGAAATGCCACTACCCTATTGACACCATCTTGGACCTTTCGACGGACCTAGTAGAAGAAAGATGTACACGCAACTTTCGTACAGTCGACTGGAAGGCGTTCAACAAGGAACTCTCATCACGGCTGCCAGCAGCTGGCATTCCCGTCGCTATTCAAACCCCAGACGATATTGACACTACCGTAACCGCACTCACCACACTTTTACAGGAGACAATCCAAGACACCATCAAGGAAAGCGGCACTGCCCCATACAACCGCAGATGGTGGAACACTGAGCTCGAAACCCTACGCAAAGAGTGTACCAGAACTAAACGCGCCTCCCACAGCCTGCGCGGTGTTGTATCTCCCATACACGAAGAGGCCCGGCACGTCAGCGCAGTTTACAAGCGACGACTGGAGGAGACTAAGTCCAAGCACTGGGAGGATTTCCTAGAAGACCTTGACACACAGGAACTCTGGATTGCAAACAAGTACATGTTGGGCACAGGCTCCGATGGGGGCAAGGTACGTGTTCCTGCCTTGAAATTCAATATGCCCAATGGCTCCCAGAAGGAGGCTACCTCCAACGAGGAGAAGGGACATATGCTCACTGATATGTTCTTCCCCAAGCGGCCCGCCAACTTTCAGGCAACGGAGCCAGACAGCTACCCAGACCTGGTGCCACACCTCTTTAACACCTCTACAGACCGCACAGCCAAAGTAATTGCACGCCTCAAGCCCTTCAAAGTCTGCAGGCCAGACGGCATCCCGAACATTGTCCTCATGCAGTGCAGTAGCACCCTCACTCCTATTCTAACAAGGATTTTACAAGGCAGTCTTCCAACTCGATTACTACCCTTTGGCATGGAAGCGCTGGATGACCATTGTACTCAAGAAGCCTGGGAAGCCCCGCTACGACCTTGCCAAAGCATGGAGGCCAATCACTCTGCTCAACACCATGGGGAAGGTCCTCACAGCCCTTGTTACCAAGGACATGGTCGAAATGTGCGAAAAACATGACCTCCTGCCAAATCGCCACTTTGGGGGACGACCCGGACGCACCACCAGTGATGCCCTCCACACGCTCACATCCAAGATCAAGCACGCATGGAGGAGGGGAAGGGTGGTATCCACACTCTTCCTCGACATCGAAGCTGCTTTTCCAAATGCCGTCACTGATCAGCTGCTAACAAATCTTCGCAAACGAAGGATCCCTCAACCCTTTATCAACTTCGTTCGCAATCTCCTGTCCAACAGGCAGACAACCATGGTCTTCGATGACTATAGATCGGACTGGATTAACATGGACAATGGAATAGGACAGGGGGACCCCATCTCAATGATTCTATATCTCTTCTACAATGCTGACCTCATTGATATCCCAGTTACCGAGAAGGGGGAATATGCAATTGCCTACGTGGACGACGCCACCTTCATCGCTGAAGCGAAAACGGCAGCTGGCGCCCATCGCAAGCTCGCCAACATGATGACACGCCCTGGAGGTGGCTATGCATGGTCAGCCACTCACAACTCTCGCTTCAAAACCAGCAAACTGCGTGTAATGAACTTCACGCCAGACATCATCGAGCACCCTACACTGAAACTACAAGGACATGAAGTCATCCGCGAAACATCCTACAAGCTCCTAGGGGTGATCCTCAACGAACACCTACATTGGAAAGAGCAGACAGCAGCAGCGCTAGGCAAAACCATACAGTGGATTAACACATTCAAGCGACTAGGTAGAGTGGGCAGCGGTATAAGTTCCAGGTTCCTTCGGCAGCTGTACCTGGCTGTCGCCATCCCCAAACTAATGTATGCTCTTGACGTCTGGTACACCCCAGTTCGCTTGCCAGAGGGCAAGAAGAGAAGAGTAGGGTCTGTTCAGGCACTGAAGACTCTCATGAAGGCACAGCGAGTTGCAGCCCTCGCCATCTCCGGAGCCATGCGCACGACAGCAAACGACACCCTTGACATTCACGCCGGACTCCCCCCACTCGAGTTTACTCTCGATTTCATCTGTCATCGAAATGCGGTCAGAGCCGCCACACTACCAAAGGAACACCCAGTAGGTAACATGCTAACTTGGACCCACTGCTACCAAGGTCGTCATACATCCCCCATCATTGCCCTCATGTGGCTCTACTCCATCAAACCAACAGAGACCGAGATCATACTTCCTACATCCCACAGACGCCTGGGCGACCAGTGCCCAGTCTCAACCCATATTGCACCCACACGTGAGGACTCCAAGGAACAGGAAGCCACTTCGACGGCCAACTTCAAACTCTACGTCGATGGGTCAGGCTACGAGGGTGGGACCGGAGCAGCAGCAGTGGTGATGCAACATGGCGAGGAGGTCTCAGCTGTCAGTCACAGCCTAGGCCCTCTCACCTGCTACACCACCTTCGATGCAGAAGCGGTAGGACTCCTTCTCGCAGCGAATGAAATACTCAGCAGAAACCTCCACGGCAAAATCGACATCTACATGGACAACCAGTCCGTCATCCAACGGATAGAATCAGGGAAAAAGGGAACGGGACAATACATCCTTAAATATGCAGAAGAAGCGCTATCACTGGCAGCGCAGCGTGCCAAGAATACCAACACCACTCTCGACATGAAGCTCTGATGGATCTCTGCTCATGACGATGTAGCAGGTAACGAGTGGGCAGATACCCTGGCCAAAGAGGCAGCAACTGGAAAAACACAACCAGCTGAGTACTGTCCGCTATTGCTGAGTGATCTCCCCAAACTACCTTATAGTAAAGCCGCAGTTCGTAAGGAAGCATGCCAACAAGTCTCACTACGATGGGAAGCGAAATGGAAGAAGTCGACGCACAGGGCGAAGCTGGAAAGAGTTGACCCTGGACTGAAGGTGGGCAAATACCTCGATATGGTGGGCGACTGGAAGAAGAACTGTACAAGCATCATTACGCAACTTCGCACTGGCCATATCCCTCTCAACTACCACCTCTCTCACATCCAAAAAGCGGACTCGCCGCTCTGCCCGCACTGCAACGACAAGGAGGAGACAGTGCACCACTTCCTCACTGCATGCCCGGCATATGACATAGAACACAAGGAGCTGCAGCACGGATGCAAAAACTATGACCTACCACTCAAAATCCTACTAGCAACAGCGGAGGGAATGAAGGCCACCATCGAATATGTCCAACGCATGAAGAGATTCAAGAAGCCTTTCGGGAGCTTTGAGGAAGACCTGGTGGCACCCAAGAGGGCGGCAGTTCTAAAGGAGAAGAGGGAACGTCAGGAGGAGAAGAAGAGGAGGAAAGGGGGAAGAAGGGGAGGTAGGGACGGGTAGGGGCGGTTCGGCACCAACGATGGCCGCAGCCGCGATTCGCTTGCAGGCGGAGCGTGATCTGACAAGGGAAGAATAGAGGATAGTGCTTCCCTTTGCGACCAATCCTCAAGAACAGCTGCAAGATCCTTTCTTTCTTTCTTACCTTGACAGATAGCCACGTTTTCGCTCTCCCTCGGGACGAGCACCTAACACATGAGGCCTCTAAGCCAAGAAGACGAGCTATCCTCGCTGCAATGGCTACCTGCAATCACACTGGCATCCGAAAAACAGTGGTTTCCGTCACTGGGCGGCAGGGGGACGAGGTCACAGACCGTCCATCTGTCGTACATGAAGAGCCAGGCAGTCAAGGTGGGCACAGGGCCCGTAGTATTTATATCTCTATACATACAGCAGTAGATACGAACACATGTAGTAATGAGTCGTCCGCATGGAGGGAACTCCAATGGACGTTAAATGGAATCCAAAAAAAAAAAATGAGATCCTGCTCTTGCGACCACTCTGCCTCTCTTAACACCTTGGTTGGCGACCTCTTTAGTTCTTCAACTGCCTTCACCACTGATTCGTCGTAGTTTTTTGCTTTTCTGATTTTTGACAGGATTGGTGATTCCTCCCCATTGATCAAGACATGTCCTTGTTGCATGGCCTTGATTCAAAAGTATTCGGGTTTTAAAAGCACCATCGTGTTGTTGTCCTCCCCCCTGTCTAGATCTGGTTGTCTTGACAGGATGTCTGCCTTCATGTTCAAAGTGCCTGGCTTGCATTTTAAGATAAAGTTGAATCTTAATAGATACAGAGCCTAGCACACCTAGCATCTGTTGAGTTTTTTTTTGTTGTCATAAAATATTCTAGATTTTTGTGATCTGTCCAGATAGTGAATTGGCGAGTGTTTCCTTCAAGGTAGCGTACCATGCCTCTAGGGCTTGAATGATGGCCAGCATTTCTTTGTTTGTAGATGTTGTAGTTTTGTTCTGTTTCTGAGAACCCTTTTGAAAGGAATACACAGGGTCTCCATTTTTCGTCATTGCACAACATAGATAGCACTGCTCTTGAGGCGTAGTTGGATGAGTCTGCTTCTGTTTTCATTTCTCAGTCTGTGTCTGGTAAGACTAGGATCAGTTCCTCCATGAACACCTTTTTCAACCCTTCAAAGGCTTCCTCTCTCCTCTTGTCCCATATGAATTCTTCTTCTTTTTTTGTAAGCTCGTGCAATGGTTTAGCAACAGTGGCGAAGTCCTTGATGAACTGTTGATAGTAATTGCTGAACCCTAGGAACTGTTGTATGTACTGTACGTTCTTCAGGATGGGCCTGTTTTTTTACTGCTTCTATTTTTGCCTCCTCCATCTGGACCCTGCCATCTTTTACCACTACTTCCAGGAATTCTACCTCTTCGACTTCAAAGGAACATTTTTCTGGCTTTACATATAGATCGTTGTCCTCCATGATCTTCAGCACCCTTCATACTACTTTTCTGTGTGTTTTCTACATTATTGTCCATGAATATAAGTAAATTGTCCAGATATATGACTATTAGTCCTTCGTCAATCAGGTCCTTGAAAAGTTTGTTCATTATGGTGTGGAAATTGGAAGGGGAGTTACTAAGTCTGAAGTACATGACCATTGACTCAAACACTCCTCTCAGTGTCTGGAACACAGCTTTCCACTGATCTCCATCCTTGATCCATATGTTGTTGTATTCCCATTGGAGGTCCATTTTGGTAAATAGTCTTGCCTTGGAGATCCTGTCCATCAGCTGCAATATCAAGGACAAGGGGTCTAGTCATCTCAACAGAACATCTGCCTTCATATTTGAAGCTCCTGGCTTGTGTTTAAGTACAAAGTTGAAATGAGATAAATACAGGGCCCATTGTGCTTGTCTCCTATTCAGTTTCTTGGTCATCATGAAGTATTCCAGGTTTTTATGATCTGACCAGATCATGAATTGATGGTGGTTCCCCTCCAGATAGTGTCTCCATGCATCTAGGGCTTGAATAATGGCCAACATCTCCTTGTTGTGAATATTATAGTTCCTTCCTGTCTCACTCAACCCCTTAGATAAATAAGCACACAGCCTCCACTTTCTATCTTCACACAGCATTGATAGTACTGCCCCTGATGCATAATTCAAGGAGTCTGCTTTGATTTTCAATTCCTTGTCAGTATTGGGTAGGACAAGGATGGGTTCCTCCATGAATGCCTTTTTGAGGTTTCTGAATGCTGTCTCCCTTTGCTTGTCCCATACAAACTCCTCATCCTTCTTGGTCAATTCATGAAGGGGTCTGGCAATGGCTGCAAAGTCCTTGATGAACCATTGGTAATAGTTGCTAAAACCTAAAAATTGTTGGACCTGCTGCACGTTTTTGAGTGTGGGCCATTCCCTTACTACCTTGACCTTTGCCTCCTCCATCTGTACTTGTCCATCCTTTACTACCACTCCCAGGAATTCCACTTCCTTTGTTTCAAAAGCACATTTTTCTGGTTTTAAATACAGATTATTGTCCAGCATGATCTTTAGCACCCTTCGAACTATCTCCCTGTGCCTCTTCCTGTCATTCTTCATGAAGATTAAGATATCATCCAAATAAATAACCACCACTCCCTCATCAATCAACTCCTTGAAGAGTTCGTTCATCTGGAAGACACCCAGAGGTGACAACACTCAAGGGCAGGACTTGGTGAAAGGATCAAACACGGAGGTGTATTAGGGTAAAGACGGAAGTAATGGTACAAGAGGAAGTAAGTAGAATAAGTACACGACTTCTGTATATAAGGAAATACCATAGTCACATGATTGTGTCTAGGAGTCAGGAGATAGGAGAAGTGTAGTAAGATATGTAGAGATCTTACATCATCATGGTTTGGAATGTTGCCAGTGAATTGGTAAGTCCAAAAAATATGATGGTGGGTTTGAACACTCCTCTTGGAGTATTGAATGCTGCTTTCCACCTGTCCTCCTCCTTGATTCTAACATTGTGGTATCCCCACCTTAGGTCCATTTTGGTGAATAGCTTCACCTTTGACACCTTGTCCACCAATTGTGATATTAGCAGGAGCAGGTATGCATTTCAAATTGTGAACTTGTTGAGGTACTGGTAATCTTGGACCAATCATTTTTTGCCATCTTTCTTTTGTATGAAGAATACTGGTGAAGTCTGTGGTGACTTTGATGGCCAGATATACCCTTTTCTCAGGTTCTTGTCCAAGAATTCATTGAGCTCCTTCTGCTCATCTGGCAACAAGGGGTAGACCTTGGAAGCCTTTGGTTTGAATCCCAGCATCAGCTCTATGGTGTGGTCCCATGGCCTTTGCACTGGCATCTGCTCTGAGTCCTGTTTCCTGAACACTTTTACAAACTCATGATAGTGGTCGGGAACCATTTGCTCCTCCGTCTTTCTCTCCTCCTCTTTCAGCTTCTCCTTATTATGTTCTATTACATAGTCATATTTTTCCCACTGCTCTAAGGTACATGTCCTTCTCTTCCTCCTTGACCCCCATATGGCTTTTCCACATCTTGTTGATCTGTATCCTGGCTACAATCTCATGGTACTCCTGTGTCAGATCATTCAGATTACGCAGGTATTCGCTTCAAAGTCAATTCCATTGCCTTACTCCTGCAACTGAGATGTCTTAGGGGTTCATTCATTGTACTTCCTTCACCTCTTCCTCATCTTCTACCATCTCCACTTCTCCTGGGTATGGCTCATTCTGCTCCTCTTCTGCCCATCTATTCACTCTTCGTTTGCACTTCCTTGGGCACCTAGTCATGACAACATCCCCTATTTTCCAGTTGACTTCTGGGTTGTGTTGCTTGAGCCGGGTTAGCCCAATGATGGCATTGACATTTCCCAGGTTTGTCATGTAAAAGGTTGCCTGCTCTACATGCCCTTTAAAGTTCAACCTCAGTTCTACTTTCTCTTCTACTTGGCCTGCATTATTAGGTGTCCCATCAGCATTCCTTATAATTGCAGATCTCATTAGCTTCTTATTTTTGAGCCCATGCTTCTTGATGTATGCCCAGTCAATAAAGGAGTCTGATGCTCCACAATCCAACATTGCCTTTGATTCCAATGTCTTAAGGATATCGAATGAGGTGATGGTAATATTAATAGGGACATAGTTCTTGTCAGACAAGGTTCAATACAAATACACTTCTTTGGGTTCCTTATGTGTCTTGGCATTTGTCTTATCTGATTCTGAAGCTGAATCCTTAATATGAATATCTTTTGTTACATTGGATTCTGCTAAAGATGAGTCTGGCTCATCAGCAAGTACAGCAAAAGAGTTCTTGGAACTTAGGCTGATGCTTTCTGGGTTCCTTCAGAAAAGCCCTGACAGGTTAACTCCTCCTGCCAGTACTGCTGTTGTTCATCATAGTTCATCACCCTGATGTCTAATCTCCTCTGGCAATTTTGGGTGATGTGTCCTAAACCTCCACACTTGAAACACTTGACCAGGGTTTGTTGTGTCTAATTGATGTCCATTGCATTTGAGTCCCTTTGGGCTGGCTGGAACTGCTGTTCCGTTCATTGTGGGGCTGGCTGCTGTGATTGCCCTTGCCCCCTTGCTTGCCATTGGCCTTGCCTCTGGCCTTGTTGTTGTGGGGACTGCTCCTGTTGGTGCCCCTGACCTTGTCCTCAGTATAGGCCTGCATTTCACACCATTGCCTATCGAACCTGATAGCCTCTTCACTCCAAGCTCAATAGTCTGCTAGAAGCAGATGAAGGCTATAAAGATGGTTTAACAAGCTGGGGTTTAATCCGCACTTGAACAATTCTACCAGGGCTATGTTGTTGTATTCCATGTCTGCTTGCAATGCCTCAAACTTCATGATGTATTCTTCTGCGGCATCATTGCCCTGTCTTAGGATGGACAGTGTTGTGATGGCTGTTTCCCTGGGGTTGGGGTCTCCAAACATCCTTTCCAGTTCTTCCAAGAATCTTTGGAAGCTGGAAACTACTGGGTTGTAGCTGCTGTTGCTTCTCCAGTCTAAAGCCTGGTTGATCATCTCATTTTTCCAGTTATTGACTTTTTGTCTCTAGATGAACAAGAGGGCATAAAGGACTTTTGTATTTTCATTTGTAAATTGCCATTCGTTAACAGCAATGTACATTCAGATGTTTCAAAGGAAGGATCTGCACTTGGCTCTCCTGTCATCAAAGATTTCTGGTTTGGCAAGCTTTGGTGCCACAATGCAGGCAGTTGCAATTGAAGTGGGGTTGGGAATAGGGATCAGAGCCAGAGCAGATGCAGGTACAGGAACCAGGGCTGGGATGTGTTGAGTGCAGACAATGGATGTGAGTTGTTCATATCAGGCCTCCATTTGTGCTAGGTGATCCATAAGCACCATCATCATTTCTTTGGTGGTCATCCACTGCTGTAGGGTTTGCTGTTGAGGTTCCTGTGCTTGTTGATGAGACAGTCTGTCCATGTCACGATCTCTGATATTGTCAAAACTTGAGAGGCTGCTGTTGGACATAGGGAATGGGGTAGTGGGGAATATGGGTAGGAGAAATGGGGTTACCCTGTCAATTGAGGCTGAACTTCAACTTAGTGTGTGCCAGCACCTAAGTGGACAATGTCAATGAGAAAGGAATTCTTCAGCTGGCTAAATGCGAAGTTGCACACCATCTTGCTGAACCAACGAGGTAGGGCCTTCTTTCTTACCCAGCACATTGTGTGCTGACCCCTCTCTGAAGATTAGTGATCAATCAACACCTTAAAGCTCACTTGGAGGGTCATCTAAACATTATCCTACTGGAGTATAGAGCTAGTGGTTCGAATTGGGTGGGCAGCTATAGGGGTATGAAAAAGACAATTAAGGCCAAATGGGCCTATTGGCAGAAATTTGAAAAAAGTTATGCAGTAGAGAAAGGAGACAATAGGAAATGTATCTTGGGTCAGAGTCAAGTGGTCAGTCTTTACAGATGAATGCTGCAGAGGATGATGGCAGAGGATGGGAGGGACACTGAGAGAATAGCTTGTTCTTCTGTTAGGACAACACTAGTTTACACCAGTGTGGCTTCCACAAGAATACTAAAGCAATAGGAAGAAAAAGACAAAAGTTTGGTTGACTTAGATTACACACTACAACTAGTGGAAATCCCAAGAGAATGAGCTAATGTCTCTGGGTGTTACATTGGAGAATATGTACTACTGTACAGGTGGTATCCTCATGTGCTACTACACACTGTAACCTGCCAGCATTCCATGGAAAGCACACCATTCGTGCATGTTGTCTTGTCATGGCTGCAGATTGGCTGTGGACATGTGGTTTTGGTGTGGTTTTTACTAAGGCTACCTATAGGTATGTAATAGAAGAAAATATTAAACCATAACAACCCATCAGAGTGTGTCTGGACCACAGGAATACTTCAGATGCATTGGATGCAGCTCAGATGTGAAGGGAGCAGGCAGATGAGGGGGGGAAGGGTAAGGGAACAAAGGGAAAGTAACTAAGAGTTAGTGGAAGGAAAGGGAAGGAGAAAGGAATGAGGAGGGAGAGAGAGAGATAGGGGGATAGGACAAAATAGAAGTGTCCTCTTACAGTCTTCAAAATGACTCTACACCTACATTAATATCATCTCTACATGCTCCAGAACTTAGCAAGCTAGAATATGCTAGAATATGCACACTTGAATTAGGATCTACCATCTAACCAATTAAATTACTCTTAACCTCATACTCATACTCCTTCTCACTATCTATATTCCTTTGGTTGTATTCCTATTTTATTCCTCAGCATATTCTTCACAACTTCTTCATTTTACTTAAATTCAGTGCAGAACAACAAATTGATACTGATAAAATCTTAGCCAGGCATACAATACCTCCCACATCAGCAGCTAGTTGTGATGATTCCAACACTGAAGAAGGATATGACATGTCCATGCTTGATGGAGGCCAAGTGGTGCTACCAATGCCTTCCTAAGTCAATATTAAATGCTAATTCTAGAAGTTATTTTATTAAGCTCTTCATGCTTTTATTACTTATGCACCTCTAGTTTTATACAAACATTAGTACTTGGCTATGTTCCTTGTGTACTTTTATGATTTTGCCTTTTTCTACTTGCTTAAGCACGCATAAGGTCAAGCAAGGCAAAGAAAGTGGGATGTAAATTGCCTGATGAAAGGTATAGATAAGAATGGCATCAAAGTAGATAGGTTGATTAGGATACACAACACCAATGATGAGCGTCACAGCATCACACAGTCAGCCCTCAAGTGACATTCTCCGTTACCATTCTTGCTCTTGCTTGCCGCCCCTAACGCCAACTCCTTACGCCACCTTCCCCTTTCGTCCATTACACTGTCACCTGACCACCCCGTCGCCCGAACAAAAACACAAAACTCCCCCCTTGCCCTTGCCGTTCTGCCAATGGAAATTGGCGACTGGGTGTTTCTCAACCAAACTATCCCCTCGCCTTTTACTAGGGGATACCGTGGGAGACGCCACGTAACGTCGCATAAACCAATTTTTCAGCACTCTCAGTGTATCTGAGCCCTTCGTGGGACGATTTGTGTTTATTTTTTTTGCGGTGTCTATACATGGGATGCGAACGCCCATCCCTCGATGACGATGCTCGCCTCCATATCTACTCGCACGCACTCATCGACATCAGTTACCTCGGCCAGTGCCCCACTCCGCGAAGGTTATACATATCTGCCTGCCAGCTAGTTTGCGAAGACCGTCCATGTACTCGAGCATGATGCACGACCCACTAGCTCGCCCCAACGGTATATAAAGTAGTCCGGACCTTCGTATCGCTGCTGAACCTATTGACCGTGCGTGTCTCTTGCATCGCCATCATGCTAACTTATGTGGACGACTATCGCGATGACGCCGCCCGTAGTTGACTCTCCGTCCTACAGCTCGAAGTTGAGCCGATTCAAATCGTCACGCACACGAACACCCCCCACTGCCAACTAGCTAGTACTACTCCGGACTTTCGTCGCTCGTCGCCGTCAACGTCACTCCGATCAATGCATCGCCGGCAGCACGGACGCGCCTGCTGCTCCTCCCCGCACATTATCCCAACTGTCTACCTCATCAAGCACTTCGTCGTGTCTATTGCCTCTCTATCCTTCTTCCTACCTTCCCGGCCATCGTCGACTGTTAACGATGCACGCGAGTCATCCCACAATGCACTTAGATCGCACCCAATCGACGTCAATGTCCGGCGTCATCCATGCTTTGACACGCGTCAAGACGCAGACATTGCGTCCCATCGTGTCCCCGCGTCACGACCATAGAGGGAGGACATAGTGCATAGTGCATAATGCGTATGTACATGCGTTATTCTTCCCTCTTCCCTCGCGTCATATAGGCAACAATCCATGCGTGCTGTGGCACCATTCAACGCAACACGGTCCTCTCCGCTCGTTATCAATATATCGTTATACATCATCGGCGTCGACGTTTCAGCTTTCTTTTTTCAACGTCCAACGTCTCAATGCGTCGACGCGTCTCCCTGCCGTCGCGGCGCGTCGTCTATACCATGATCGATGTTTGCTCTTTTCCTCGTTGTCAAATTTTCAAACGTCGCCTCTATCACACTCAGCATGCCGCAGCCCCCTCCAACTCATCGCGCCAGACTCCGCCCCCTAGCACCATTCTAATCTCCCATTCTTCTGCCCCGAACTTACGAATTTCGACTTGCAGATCGGTCAGCTCGTCCAGATCGTCCACGTCGTATATGTGCACGGCCCCTCCCCAGGTCGCCCTCGTCAGAGAGTGGCAGTAGTTCAAACCTTTCCGTCGCGTTTCGTGTCGCCATCGCGACAACGTGGACGACTATCGACTGTTATGCCGATGTCCCCCGCCATCCGGATATCCACCCACGACGTCTCGACTCCGAGCTCTCCATCCTTCGCTCTCCATCCAACGCGCCAACAGCACGCATCCGTCCCACCATTCAACGCGCCACTGTACCCCCCTTCACCATCCCCCTTCCTACCCGCCCAACCGCCCATGATCGGCATCGACCGTCTCCGACGCACCCAAGGCATCCCACCTCGTCGAGCTTCAAGACGTCAAGATCCTGCAGGGAGACATCGCGTCCCATCGCACCTCCTACTCGACCGTGGAGGGAGGACATATTGCATACGGCGTGTGTCCACGCGTTCTTCTTCCCTCTTCCGTCGTATCATATAGATATAGATCAGGATGCGTGCGCACCGCGGCACGAATTCGACTGCACCGACGACAACTCCACTCGTTTTGACGAACTAGAAGGCGGTACCATCATCCCACCGACCACCAACTTGAATTAGAGAGCCGAAACCGAACAAATCCTGCCCCTCCCTGCCCCTCCCGATCCCTTCCCTGCTGTTCGTGGGTACTCGAGTCCGCGCCCTCTCCTCCCCTCTTTAGCCCATGCATCGGGTCCTAGACGCGATGCTACTCGATCCCCTCCTCTCCTCTACATCAAACGCACCATACTTCCTTAGACATATGCATCCCACCTCCCACCTCTACAGGGATTCAACCCCTCCCGGGAAATGCTACCGGGGTTTATGCCGCTCGCGCACACCTCCTGTAGTGTGTTCCATCACACATGCCTTGACGATACTCTTCCATTAGCGTGGATTCAGTACAACGATACCTACGACTAGCCTCAGACTATAATATTATCAGGCGAAACGGAAACCCGTCATCGTCGGCGGCGTCGTCGGCGTAGTATCGTCTGACTATCCCGGCACGTTGGTTTACGTCTGCGCGCTTCTGCGTTGCTCTAGATCTCTGCTCGCGATGCTGCTTGTGATGCTCAAAACCGATAGATCTGATGATGTGGTACGCCACAGCGCGAATCGCCGCCACCAGCCCCGAGGACAGCAGGATCGACAGGGATGTATCTGCTGTCTACCTCGCGCTAACCAGCGACGATTCAGACCTTGACGAGACGAGAACCCCGTAAGACTCCCGAAACCGCGAGACGTACCACCGTGATATGTTGCGATAAGTTGCCTTGAATCCGGGCGTTCAGACATTCAAACGTTCACCCGCATCATCAGCAGTGACATATGTTGATTGTGACGATTGGTGGACTGATTCCTGTGATCTTCGGCCGGTTTAGATGGACACGTCCCACGTATGTATTATGGGGAGTTGCTTTGCAGCCGCAACTTGCAAGCGGCCGGTCGTCGGTCAACTCGGACGAGCTGCTAAACGATGAGGAAGCCTCACTGCACACTGTCACCCCCCAAATAGCGAGGAGGATCGGTTAATCCGCTTCCTACAAAGCTTAGACGTTGACACCCGCCCCGGCCCGCCTTGCCCGCCACTCTGGTGGCTACTGTAATTGCGGAAGGCCTTGAATAGATTCAATGTCATTAATTTGTGTTCGACTTCCGTCACCTCCCCTGTGCTCCCCGTTCTAGATATCATCTATCACCGGGTATGCTCAGCTCTCGGATGTGTGAAGCCGTTCTCGGTCACAAGGGTACTACATAACACTCACGGCCGGCTCGCATTTCCTTGTCGCCCCTCTCTTTGCTCGACCCCAGCATGATCATAATCATAATCATAATCCTAATGCTCCTTGGGACGTGATGATGGGCCCAGGCACCGCGCAGCCTTCGCTTTGCTTCCGCCGCGATACTCGGGCTCTCAATGCTGAATTCCGGTCAACTCCCGATCAAGCCCGATGTGGATGTGCTCTTCCGCCTGCTTCAGGCGGTAGTGGTACCTCGAATACGATCATAGGAGCTTTACAGTATCACGGTATTGCGGTATTGCGGTATTATGGTATTATGGTATTGTGTGTTGCAGCTTGTCTATGCCAGGCATCGTCAGCACCAACTCGAGCCCATCAACGTCCCCATCACCATCACCGCGACACACGGTTATTTCTCGATTTCTGGACCTCTGGATTCCACAATCGTCGCCCATTCTCAAGACTCACGGAAGACACCTATCACGGCACAGAAGTCATTAATCTATCAAGCGGCAGAAGGCAGACCAAGCGGCCATAGACAGGCAAAGACGGCCGTGTCCAGTACGTTCGGTGCTAAAGATAGCTAGTAGATATAGCGAGAGCGAGCTGGGAGGTGATGGTCGATGAAACCACCCCTGCTCGCCCCCCTCCTGCCTGCGGGCCCGTTCACCCTGGCGCGCAGCGCCATCCCCCAGGGTTCTTACAAGTCGACTACGACTACGACGAGCCCCAATACGCACACGGCGAGGGCGAAGCGGAAGAGCGACAATCCGAATCCGAATACGAATACGCGGACGAGGACGAGGAGGAACTGCTTAAAGACGAGTTAGCCGAGATGAAGAAGACGTTCCTGCCCATCCGCCCGACGACGCTCGCGCGCGCGGTGTCGCGGCGGGACATATTCCTGCTTGCTGTAGGTGCGGCCTCGATGTACCTGCTGTCGACGTGGCTCCTCGTCCCCGATAGCATTTCGGTGCACACGCATTTCACGCAGTATCCCGCCGCCCCTGAGCTTGATCGGGATCCAAACCTTCCGATTCAGGTGACGACGCCTGCTACTGCCACTGCTACTGGTATAATGACTGCTACTGTCACCGCGACGGTCACCGAGACCCTGGGCTCTCCCAAGTCCACGGACATTCCAATCGGCGAAGCGGCCGTTATCCCAGAGACGACGATCGTGCAGCACGCACCCGGATGGACCGTTTTCCGCAATCTGTATATGGCGCATGGGACGCTGTACGTGGTCACGACTGATAGGGAGGCGTTCCCGTCTATTGGGAGGATGACGAGTACAGGGATCGAGGTGAAGAATCCGAATAATATAGAGGAGAGGGAGGCGACGCCGGGAGATATGGATTTCCTGACGCCGGAGCAGGCAAAAGCTCTCTGGGGACCCAATCATGCAATCGGAGAAACGTTCAATCGGATAGTGTCTATTGAGGGGAATACGGTGCGTGTCCTCTCAGTTCGCTACGCATTCATATCTTGACGTGAAGCAGTGGTTGCTCAATGATCCGCACCAATTCCTGCGGCACTACTACCACCTGGTTGCAGAGCTTCTCTTCGGTGCCTGGGCAATGTGGACGGGGTCTTTCACCGCGCCGTCCCAGGCCGCGGCGTTCCAGTACGCCTCCACCTCCGCATACCCGCCCCCTCCACCCGTCGACCGCATCATCTTCGCGCACTCCAACGCCGACGGCTGGCGCGACTCCCCCGGCTTCGACGCCTACTTCGTCCGCGCGGCGCTCCCCTCCACCACTGTCGAGCACGCCGAAGACTGGTTCGACCGCATCGTCCTGAGCACGACCAACATCTCGCTTGACGACGCCTACAGCGCGGCGCACCAGCGGGCGTGGCACTTCCCGGTGGTGATGCTCGTGGATCGGACGGCGGCGTTCCATGGGGAGGTGTGCGGGAGCCGCACGCAGCGCACGGCGGCGGAGGCGTGGGAGGCGGTGAGGGTGCGCGGGCAGCTGCCGGGGATCAAGGTCGGTGGGTGGTGGGCCCCCGTGCGCGAGGCGGTGTGGAAGCTCGCGGGCGTGCGGCTGGATGATTTCCTGCAACCTGCGGCGAAGCAGAAAGCGCTCGAGGAGGCGCTGCGCGTTGGGGGTCCGGCGGTGGACGAGGCGAAAGTGTTGGAGACGACGCAGCTGCCTTTGCCCGAGACGATTGTGATTACGTATATTAGTAGGCAGCGGGGTAGTCGGCGGAAGCTTGTCGAGGAGAACCATGAGGGGCTCGTCGATGCGCTGATGGAGCTGGTGGAGAGGAAGGGGCGGGGGTGGGAGTTCCAGCCTCTGGAGGCGGAACGGATGACGAAGGACCAGCAGGTGCGCGCGGTGTCGCGGAGTACGGTGCGTTTGGTTTGGTTTTGTTGGATGTTCGGATGGTGATTGATTTGGCGCGTTTTTTTCGCGGGTGTGGATCGTGATGGTAGATTATGCTAGGCGTGCATGGGAACGGGCTCACCCACCTCGTGCTCATGCCCCCGTCGCGGCTGTCCACCGTCATCGAGATCTTCTACCCCCAGAGGGTTCGCGCACGACTATCAATGGACGGCAAACCGCGCTCGGAATGGCCCATTTCTCGGTGTGGAATGACACGTACGTGTGTGTGCTCGCCAACGGCATCATGATGTCATAATAGACGGACGGCATACTCACTATTTGTCCGTTGCAGGTATCATTCCGCTGCTGACAAGCCCGACGTGAACTATCCGGAGGGATTCCAGAGCAACCAGATACCGGTCCACGGGCCTGCGATTGCGCAACTTATTGAAGACCGCGTCGAAGGCCGCATATAAACCCGAGGAAAATTCGCCTATGTCTGCAAGTAAAATCTATGGCCTGAATCAGGTCTGTAAGAGGTTCGTTCGGGAGTCTCAGGATGCACCAAGGGGGACCTTGTGTTAGTATTCGGTACGGTACGACACCCGGACGTTGTATGATTATAGTGTTTATGCTGTGGTCGGATGCTTGGTGCGCGATGGTGTGAATTATGCAATGATGTTTTGATCTACCACCCAACCCCCTTGTTCCGAACAACACTTGCACAATCTTCCGAATTTGTATCACGTTCCATGATCTCATTTGCAAGTCAAAGTGTGGCTGAATCGATTGTGAGTTAGCCTTCTGAGCGTGGGGCACTGGTACATACTACAAATGAAGCTGTCATAACCCATACCTGTTTGTGGACAGCTCAGATCATGGGTTATCACAGAGTATGGGGTACAAGAGAGGTTGTTGTAGAGTGGTGGCACAAGCTTCAAAATTGATGAAAATGCTTTTTTATGCATTGTAAGCTACTGAGATGCAAGATAGTCAGTAGTATGGCTTGGTTCAGTCTGACATCCAAGCTGAGCAAGTACTGCCTCTAATTTCTATACAAAGGGGTCATTGATGTCAGTGATGTAATTTGCAAGTGTTGCAATAGTTGTGAGAGTGGCCTTGTGAATCAGCTTCTCCATGACTTACCCTTCATCACTGTCATTTCCACCATTAATCTCCATCATCTCAGCCTGCTGCTGCATCTGAACAGATTCAAAAATCTCTTTGTCTGACACATTGCCAATATTCTCATCCTCCACCTCTGGGTTCAAAAGCTTCTCAATGTCCATCCTGTTCCATGACTGAAGAACTTCTCACATGTCAAGTTGGTTCAACAACATAGCAACAATATTTTCTGCTTCTTCAACTGTTCCTTCCAGAGCTGTAAAGGCTGCTGATGGTGTGGTGGGGGCTGGTAGAGATGGATGCACAGTTTCTTCAGGTAAAATTCCTGCCTTTCACCAGCAGTTGTGAATGGTTCCCACCATCACTTTGCTCTAAGCAACATCTGCCATCTGCATGGCCTCAAGCTGATTGATGTCATAGATCAGTGCCATTGGTATGTCACTGTCATATCAGTCGATGGTGCAACAGACAAATTTGCTATGATAATGAGCCTTGATGCATCAGATAATCTTCACATTGTTAGGTTGTATGTGAGTGGTGAGGTTTGGACCAAAATTTCAATGTGGATGTTGGTCAGGCCATCAGATGGGGGTGTGAGTGCTGAAGTTGTTGAGAAGGAGAATAAATTGGCCTTTGTACCACAGCTTTGCATCCCAGTCAAGCAACCATTCCTGGTATAGCTTGGTTGTCATCCAAGCTTTTGTGTTGTTTTGATAATAAAATCCCAGTTCTGTATTGGTTTTTTTCTTAAATGCTCATGGGTGTAGAGACTTCCTTATGATAAAGGGGACAAGCTTTTTCACTTCCATCTGCATTGGTAGTGAATGTAAGGAATCCCAATCCCTTATCTATGCCTTGCCCCTGTCTCCTGACTTCGGATATGATCATGTGACCAGTCTTTTTATTTATTTTTATTTTTTAAATCTGCATTTATATACCACAATAAGTATGCTAAGCTACTAAGACGCAGTGTAAGTTGGGTACAAGCAAGTATCTACATTCCCTGTTCAGGAGGCTGAGCCTGCCCAAACGTTGGCAGTGAGGGTGCATTAAAAAACCCATTGGCAAAACCCAGTGGGAAAAAGCTGCCAGGGAAAAAGCTACCTGCTGTGCCCATTCGCAACAGGAAAGTGGGGCTGGTGAGGAGTGGGGGCCACTTGGGAGTAGTGCCTAATGGCTAGCAGCGACGTTGATCTGCAGAAGGTGATATCAGTGGGGTTGGGATCTTGTCACTAGAAAAAGGCCAAAAACGCAGTGGATCATTGGATGAACTTCACAATAGCTGCTAGTCCCTTTTGCGTGCCGAGTAGGAAAATTAGGCGAAAGTGATGATAAGGCTTCTCTGAGAATGTGGCAGGCATGTTCGTGAAGTGGGCATTCAGTGAGGACATGCGCCCTGGTTTGAAAGACAGTGTCATCGCATGGGCATGCTGAGAGTAGTTGAGAGACAAAACAGAAGAAGTATTCCCCAATAAATGCATGGCCAAGAGAGGCCTGTATGGTATGAGAGTAGGTGCGACGGTTGCTGGTGAATGAATGATGAAACTTGGCGAGCTTGAGTGAAGGGGGGCAAGTGAGAGATAGGGCTGAGGGTGATGTTTTGGGAAATTCCTTCCACTGCTTCACCCACTGTTCTAAGGCATTTGCTTTGGTGTTGGCTCTTGCCCAAGCGATTGTCGAGCCAATAAAAGGCCTCTGGCCTGCTGCCGCTTTTGCTAATGTGTCTGCCCTTTCATTGCCCCAGATTCCAGAGTGTCCTGGCGACCACGAGACATTGATTGAAAGGTTGCGATGGGTTGATAGAAGCCAATTGATGTTCTTGTGAAATATGACTGATGCGTCTTGTGATGGGTGCGGGCTGGTGTCGTAGATGGATGTAATCGCTGAGGTGTTGTCAGCAAAGATGCGGACATATTTTACAGTTGGGGCACGCTGGATTATGTCCTGCAATCGCTGAGAGGCATGAGCAAGGGCATACATTTCGCCATCGAAGTTATCTGAGTGCGCGCACAACCCAAGGAGTCCTTGGGCTATTTCTCTACCTAGATAACACACAGTAAAGGCTGCTCCTGTACGTAGTTTGTCACCTACCGGGTGTCTTGAGCCATCCATGAAGATGTTAACAACTGAGGGATTAGACGCTGCATCTAGTTCACATTTTCAAATGTTCTTGATTAGCTGTTTGCGAGCATCCTTGTCTGTCGGGACATAGCTAGAGAAGGTCAGGTGACACCCCCATTTGTTGCCCAGCTCCCAGGGTGGGGCAGCGTAAGGATTGGTGCGTTTATCAATGTCAAGCACGAAATGGGCTCGACTTGCCAAAAGCTGCAGGTTAGTACCATTTTTGCTACTTTTGGAGCACACCGGACCCTGGACTGGGCCATCGTTCCACAGCTTCGACAGGCGTATGATGGGTTGAGCATGTCACAAAAGCGAACAGAGGTGGATTGCTGCATTGGCAGCAGTGCATTCCAGAAGCAGAGGAATAGGGAGGATTGACCCAAGGTGGTGCAAAGCTGCAACTGGAGAGGTGTGGAAGGTTTCCAGAATAAGGCGGAGGCCTGCGTTCTGGACTTTGGCCATCTGGTTGGTCAACCCCTTCTGCTGTAAGCCAGTGTACCAGAGAGGGGCTCCATATACAAGCACTGGAAGGACAATGGTCTTGTAAGCCAGTCAGCGATTAGCATGGTTCATCCCTCGCATGGAATTGCCAAGGCCAGTGAGTGCTTGTACCTTCGACATGGCACAGTTGCACATGATGCAGACATGTTCTTTGAAGTTAAGTTTGCGGTCTAGGAAAAAGCCTAGCCACCTCATGATGGGTTGGGGAATACCATTAGTGAGTTATCTGGTGTGAGGCAAATGCAGATAGGGAGTAGGGTTGGGGGACTTAGCTTGAGTAAAGTGCATGATGTCGAATTTACCCTGGTCAACTGAGAGGTCGACTGCTTCGAGAGCCCTGTTGATGGTTTGAAAGTCTTTCTGAAGCTGGTGTATGTTGTCTGCAATCATCTTGGAGAAAGCCACTAGCAGACCATCATCGACGTAGAAGTAGAGTGCTGACATGTTATATCTTAACGCTACTTCGATGACTGGGGTAGTGTAAAGTGCCGCAAGGATTGGGGAGAGGGGAGAACCCTGAGGGATCCCAACTGAGCTGATCAATGGATCGGTGATGGAGCCATTGATTTGTATGGAGACCTGGCGGCTCAAGATAAAACTTTGGATCCACATCCGAACCTGGGAGGGAAAACCAGCTAGGCATAGGACTTCAAGGAGGCGGCCATGGTGGACATGATCAAAGAATCCTTTGATGTCGAAGGCCAAGGCTGAAGTGGTTAGCCTTTTTTTTCCATGCTGACTGAATGTTGTGGACAAGGGTGACACCAGCATCAATGGTTGATGACTTGTCCCTGCATCCAAATTGGTTGGTAGGGATGAGCTGGTGTTTACCTACATCGAACAGTATCCATCAGGTGACCACCTTCTCCAGGAGTTTGGAGAGGCACTCTAGTAGTGAAATTGGGCGATATGATCGGAGTTGGGACATATCTGTCTTGCCTGGCTTTGGGACAATGGTGACAATGGTTGCTCTCCACACCCTAGGATGGTACCTGAGACGGAGGCAGGCATTGAAGATATCTGTAAGGAGGTGGCTGCATACAGGGAAAATTCCATTTGATGAGGTGATAGCTTATTTCAGACGGACCTGGGGCAGAGACGTTAGAAGTGCCACATAACGCAACACTCACTTCGTCAATGGATATGGGGCACAAAACACCCTAACAGGTTTGGCCATCAGGTCACTTTCTTGCAAGACCTCCACTCGTGGCGGTGCTAGCAGAAAGAAAGCATTCTGAGAGTCTCACCCAGCTCAGTCGCTGATGCTGCTACAACCATTATCAGTGATGAGTGGTGGAACATGTGACCTATGTTTGCCTGCTGACCAGTCTGCTAGGCGCCATACATTGTTCGGAGTAGCTGTCTTGAGAATGGTATTTGCTCATTTCTGTTTGCTTTCTTAACAATGCGGTGCATGCAGTTGAGGAGTTTGGGTTTCTCCTTGCAGGGGGCATTGCACATGTCCTTGACTGCCTTGCGGCATTCCTCATTCCACCACCGCGCTGCCTTAGCTGACTTAAGTTTGCGATCTGGCATGCACAAATTAGTGGCCTGGGGTGTAGCAGTCCATTAGCCTGGTCTACAAGCCAGTCAAGTTTGAGGGTTGTCTCTGGTACAACAAAATCCTCTGCAACAGTTCAGAAGTGAGTAGCGAAGTCAGTGGTCCACTCTTGCTGCTTGCCTGGATCTAAACGTTTGCCCAGGTCTAGATCAGGTTCTTCTTCGTTGTATACTTGTACAGAGGCAGAGTACATGATAGCGTTTGTGGTCCGAGCCAAAGATAAGCCTTCGTCAACTATTGGTGAGCTAAAGACAGTGCAGTCCTGGGCCGCATGATTGACGAATACCAAGTTGATAATTGAGTCGCGTTGTCCCTTTGCTCCATGTCTAGTGCACGTCCCCCTGGGGGTTAGCCAAGTAAAAGAGGTTGTCTGATGCCCACTCCAGCAGATCCTCCACAGACTGCTGGTTCACAGATGGTAGGAGGGACCACACAGTGTGATGGAGGTTGAAGTCTCCTGCCACCACCGTTGGGACTAGGGGGTTGAGAGGAATGAGGGATAGCAGGTTATGCTTCTTGCCTTGACCCCATTACCACCATTGTAGACATTAACTGTAAGAAAAGACAAGCCACTGTAAGTAAACTCGATGGGTAGTAGGTTTTGGATGCTTAGCAATATCCAGCTGAGGGGAGTAGCTGTGAGTCCTGCGACGTTGTGTTTGACATAAGTAGCAACCTTCGGATGCCCTGGGGCTAGAGGAGCGAATGCCTCCCAAGCTTGCGATATAGGGAGGCCATTGATAGGTTGACCCTCCAGAGAAGCGTTTCTGCCTTGTCCAAACCTATTCGGCCATACCACAGCTCCTGGAGGAGAAGAATGTGTGTGTCAGTAAATGGTTAAGAATAATGTGGGTACATATCGATGAGCACGCCACGTTGAGTTTGCAAGATCTTTAGTGGGGGAAGGGTGTTCATGCGTCAACCTGCATGCATGGTGGGGCTGGCTGGCTTGGCTGGCTTTGTACTGTAACGATTGTGTTGCGGGTTTTGGGGCAGGGGCAGGAATGGGGTCGGGGCACAAATTTGCATTCTCTGGGCAAGTGCCATCTGTGGCCCAGTGCTCACCTTCACAGTTGCACGGTGTGGGCGGCATTTGCATGTGCTTGAGCTGTCTTTTAGCACCGACGGACCGTATATGTTGTGTTCAGTTGTTGGGTGCCTTGGGCATACTTTGCACATACACTCGCTTTGCTGCAAAGCTTTGCTGTGTGACCAAGCCCTTGACACCTATCGCACTGGGTTAGCCTAGGTTTTTCCCTCCAGGGACGCACCAGCGTATGGCGACCATCCATGAATATGGAAGTTTTGAGGAGCTCCTTGAGCTTCGATCCATCTGGATCTTCGAATGCGAACACTACTGGCATGACTGGGGGAAGCCCCTCAGCTGGGTTGGCAATGAATCAGGGTTCTTGGGTAATCTTGAGGTTCTTGATGATGGGGTTTTCGCCTAAGGAGTACGCCAAGCGCTTTGGAGTCCCAGTAGTGCCCATCGAAGCCCATGGATGGCACCCACGAGCACACTGCTCTGGACC
Source organism: Pleurotus eryngii var. eryngii (assembly GCA_029467805.1). Lineage (NCBI taxonomy): Eukaryota > Fungi > Basidiomycota > Agaricomycetes > Agaricales > Pleurotaceae > Pleurotus > Pleurotus eryngii. The sequence continues at coordinate 5,742 of SZVJ01000031.1, read as the reverse complement.
ACTTTGTATCGTGGGAGATTATGACATCGGGAAGGTTGTGATCAACTATAGAGTGGATAAGATTAGTATAGTTGTATACTGCAGATGGATTAAAATGGGACGGGAATGTCAGGATTATGTTACCACTTCGATTCCATTCCGTGCCCAAGGATCTAAGCCATCATTACGAGCAGCAGCATTATTGCTAAACATGTGGTTAAGAGAGTGGAATAGAACTTGCGAGGACTTGCATTCGGCTTCAGGAGGCGGGTGACCTTGAAATCGTACCACAAACTTGGTGTTCAATTTTGGAGAAGGGAAAGGAACGGCCAGCTGGGGCTGTGGCTTAGTTTGTGTTGATTAGAAGGAGCTGGACTTTTGCAGCTGATGCATATGATGGCGGGGCAGGAGCCTGTTGCCGTGAGTCTGCAGGGGGGTTTGCGAGATGGGGGGGAAGGGAGTTGGCCAGATTCAAGGCGCCTTTCCACATTTGAAATTCGCAAGGATAGATTGGCCTCCAAACGATGAAAGAGGTCCTTGATTTCTGATTTAAATAGATCAAAACCTTGATCCTGAGGGAGGGCGGGTTCATTGGGTTGAGACCTGAAGATGTCGTCATCGACTGATATCATGCCATCAATCTTGTTGTAGCGTGTTCTTGAGTGCTTTGACGACGTTAAGCACTTTCTGAACCACATCACTGTCGTCAGTCCATCCTAGTGTGTTCCTGGTGCCATCAACCATGTCATCAAGCACCTGTATGCAGGTTCGGTGCCATTCTGCATACAGTAAGTCTCAAGCTCCTCCGCCCTGGCAGATCGCTGAGAATGTAGCGCAATAGGGACTAGGGGGCAGTGATACACTATCAGGGTCGACTCTGGCACACTTTCAAGTTGGAGTCACGTCGGCTCGGTCAGACATGGGGACGCAGAAAGAAAATCATTGAGGTTGGGTACTGACTTAGGACCTCCAAACTCAGAGCCATAGGCGCTGGTTGGGCGTGGCGGCGGTGTTTGGGGCGAGAGATAGGGTCAGGGCTCAACAGGCTGATATCCACCACTTGACTGGCATTGACAGCTCCTGGGTTGGGAGGAAAATGGTTTGCCTGCAGGTGCATTATGATGGGAGTGTGGGTGCTAAAAGGAGGTGTTGGGGACTAAGAGGCCAAGAGGCGACGTCATGTGACCAGTCTTCCTTATATACTGAAGTTGCATACATATTCTATTTACTTCTTCCTGTACTCTCCTCTCATCATTTTCTTAATACACCTCTGATGTTTGATCCTTTTGCTTTCATTCTTGAGTGTTCAGCCTATAGGCTGCTTCCAGTGAATGTGTACATAATTCTTTTCTTGTTCCCTTTCACACCAGACATTGGCTTGCCCATAAGACCTCATCAGGCAGCATAGTGGGACATTGTTAGACCATGCATGAATTGAACATGAAAGAGTATCACATACACCTCAGAAAAGTCTGTTCTCACACATGTTACAGATACCCTTCTGCTGGTAACCTATACTTTTTGATGAGCTGTGAATCTGTTCATGCTCACACTCTGTGTCTGCCAGTGGATACTGATCCTGCCTTGCCATTGTTTTTCTAGGAAACTCCTTCAAGCCACATTGTTTCTTGAATGACATCAACCAACCATCACTGAGGTTCAGGTGCTTGTCTTTGGAAATGCCCTCAAGATGTGTGAACCATTTCCACTTCTGGTACAAGATCTTGCCTGTCAGCAGTACACCATCTGATAAGACCTTTGTAACTTAAAGTTCCAGCATCTCATCAACCACAGGATCTCTGTCTGCTTCATGCACTTAGCCATCCCTCTGTGGCCTCTGGTCTGTGCTTCCATCCATTGTTGGCATCACTTGGATTCCTCCTTTAGCCATGAAGAGATTATGGGCTGCTTCAGCTTAAGGTTCAGGTACTTTTTGTGAAATTTAAGGCATGTCTTGGTTTGATTCTTCACCACACTACTATGGTGCCAGTTTAAAATCTTGATGTGCTGGGCTAGAGTGGCACTCTCCTTCTTAGTGAAGACAGGAGCTGCTTTCCCTTTCAGCTTGGGCTTCTTCCTCTCCTTAGAACTGCACAAATCAGGTTCACCACCTTAGGCAGCACATTTGGGGTCTTGAGGACCATTTAATTTTGTAGTTGCAACCAGTCCTGGGGACTCCAGCACATAGGCTGAGATACAAGGTGCCTTACTGATTAGACTGCCCACCTGGCACAAGTAGGTGCCCTTCATGTGTATGTGGTTGAGGCACTGGCACTGCATGCACTAAACATTAATTATTCCATACTTGGCAAGCTAAGTAGCATGAAGTTATTTAAAATAACTCTTGAATAATGCTGCCTAAAGTAGCAAAAAAAACATCATGATTCATGTAGATTAGATGACACAGAAGTTAGTACATATGAATTAGCAAACAGTTATTGAACTTGGGTTGTGAGATAGTGGATTCCATATGTCTGGAAACTGTATTTTGATACTATTAAATTATTATGAAACTGACGCATTCCCACATCCAGGACTCTATATGTCTGTATGTTACTGCACATCTGCAAATCTGTCAAGTCCACACATTCACATTGTAGACTTACCATATTGGGTAATTTCTGCTAGACTCTGTGTGGACTGTTTTTGCCCATCAATACAATGTATAACTCCACTCTGAATGACTGCTATACTAATTCAATCAAGTGTTCAGTAATGTTGTAACATAAAAAAATTCTGACATGGATTCATTTATTTTGATTTTTTTTCTGATTCTTGATTTTCAAAAAGTAACCAAAAATTTCCTAATTAGTGAACACTTGATTAAATTAGTACAGTATTGGGTACATGTAACTTTGCTACCTGGTTTGAATTGGCATGCGGCCATTGCAGCCCTTTGGAGACTTTTACCCCCATGTGAGGAATGTGTTACAGGCATTGGTAGCAGCCATAACCTAATGTTGTGATGCCACCATCAAGTACTGATCAAATAGCAAACCTGCAATTGTCTCTAAATTGTTCAAGTGGTTGGAAGCCCTTGTGCCATGTTATTGATATCCAAATGTATGAAGTACTCAAAAATATCTTCAGCACCCTAGTACAATCTGTATTGTTTGACAAAGGAAAAAACTAGCTCAAATGTTATGATGGCTCACCTCCAGCAATCAAGCATACAAAGATCATGAACAAGCTTAGAAGCTCCATGCTCAGGTAGTGTCAACTTTCTTGGATTTGATGGTGCTGAACAAACCAATCTTCCTTGCACTTGGGCCAAAGTGGGGGATGTTCATGGAAAAGTTCACTCCATGTGACTACATCTTCACCAAGATATGTTCACATTGTACACCAGTTAGTGTTGCAGCATGGGAATCAAAGTACTGACCATTTTGCTAAGGTGTTCCATAACAGGTCACAGAGGGTCTTCAAATGAAACACTGAAGTGCTCTGTAACGTGTAGATGTGGGCCAGCAAGCATGGGCTTATTAACAGGTCCATTTCAATATCAGAGCCATTTGGCTAGATCCATTCTTTTAACCTTTTCCATACTAATCGGGTCTCATCTTAGATGTCTAGCTATACTTTATAATATCAGGTTCTTGGGTGTATGCACACAGCCCTGTAGGCCCTTTGGTGGACGTTGATAGGACCCTAATTGCCGAACCCTGGACGACCTGTGTGCTCTGCGAGTCGTCAGGACTATTCGTAGACATCAAATAAGCTAGTGTGGGCGGTGGCGCGAATGTGCAGAGAGAATACCATTTAGCTTAGGGTGCCTGCAAGGGCCAAGGACAGGGTGCATATTGTAGTGACCCACCTGCTGCTAGCCCCCCTGGATTCCCTATGGCCCCCGTGCCTGTGTTCAAGTCCCAAGACCCAAGAAATCATACCATTGCACCATCAATTGTCGCCCAATTAGAACACTAAGTATACTTTCCTAAAGGTTTTTGAACATCTACATTGAGTCCAATTAAGGATAGAACGACGGCGTCACTTCTACCACACCGGCCCCACGGGCTGGGAGGGAATAACTAGTATTGACATTGGATATAGCTGGACTGTCCCCTATGACAGGGAGTGTCTAAAAGAATTGTATTGGCCCCATTGAACAGTGGAAATGGACTTTTATGTTCTACTGTTTGGCTGCAAGCATAGAGCCCACATGAGGTCCTCCCATTCTCATACATGAGAATGTACGTCTATAATATGGAGAATGAATATGAAAGCAATACTGCAACCAGGAGAGAGATGGAAAGGCATACAGAGGAAAGTGTTCAAACAAATAGCTAAATTTCATTTCATCATAAGCCTGTAGCAAATAAACTCTGATTCTATAGGCACTGGTTGTTAGTTGGGGGAGAATAATGTTCTTTACACTTAGAAGCATCCCCCTAAAGCCCCTTGAAAGCAAGCCCAATAAAATATAGCAAACGACATGATTCCATGATGACATGTGGTTTCATTGCCTGTGCACTTGAATAATTAAATTAAAAGGTTTAAACTTAAATTAAATTGAAGAAACGCAGCAACCAGGTGAATGTTGATTGCGGGCATCTCCTTTGTGCAAGCGTGCTCCATATATCAACAACCGCATGTAACAATTGTTCCTCCATTATCATTTCAGGGGACCTGTAAACATGACAGAGATGCACTAAAAACTGGAAGATTAATGTCAGCATTTTTGGATGCTTGGCCCTTTTGGCCAGATGGAGCAGGGCTCTGACAAGTCCTAGCTCACAGATTCACCTAAAAGGTGGTGTGAGGATTCATTGAACACTTCACTTTTTGAACCTGGTGTGGAAGTGTCACAAGTGAGAAACTCACAGTGATTCAACCCCTGACTACCTTAATCTGGTAATATTAGTCAATAGAGTCAGCCCAATGTTGGCATGGGCAAGGGATTCCACCTTACTGCATCAACAGGAGAAAGGTAACTAGTCAAGAAGGCAAACATCACTATTTGAGAGGATTTATGGCCCCGCTTGTGTCACACGACTTGTCCTCTCTGAAGGCAGACACCAGCTGTGCTGGGTGCCGAGCCCACGGAAGCAGGAAAGGTGGCAATTGCTCATGTTAATCCTCGAACTTCCCGGCCCAAGGCCCAAAACCTGCGGGTTTTGCAGTCCCGGTATCCTACACAGCTCGCACACTGGTCAGGCTGTACCTAAGAGGATTTCTTGTGGGCTTCATGGTCTTATGTCCACGCTATGCCACACTCCTTGTCCCTGACTCTGATGTCCGAATACCCGTGCTGGTATCATTCAAACTGTCAGAGAAAGGAAGGAAAGGCATCTAAGCATTGAACAAGAGGGAGGTTTGGCCAAGAGGGAGACCATCAAAAGTGAAAACCTAGACTGACCAATGAACAATGCTCGAGACACCAGCAGTATGCGCCACTGAAGATCAAATTTGAAGTCAGAATAAGCCTAAACAAGGAGATACATGATGGGCTATTCATTGCGCAAAGTAATACAGTGCAGACGAATGTCCGGAGTGCCCTCCCATGTCCAAATGTTAGGACCATGGTGCAGGTGTGATATAGCGCACATCATGGCAAAAGGCAAAGTGGAAGCCTGCGGAAGCTAACCCTGAAGGACGTGACATCAGGTTCTTCCGAATGATGATGACCCTAGACATGGGCGAATGTTAGAATCCATCAAAGAAAAGCATGGGGACCACGGCGGGAGGAGATGAAGGACACCAGAGAGTGCGAGTGACAGCAGGGGACCAACGAAGGTTTGGAACGGAATTAGCCAACCCTCCCGG
>SZVJ01000045.1:15000-23804 GCA_029467805.1 Pleurotus eryngii var. eryngii | reverse complement strand
TTTTGGAACCCCGAAAGTGGTGAACTATGCCCTGAAATCGGGCGAAGCGATGAAACTTTGGTTGGGCTCGTAGCCGATTTCTGACGTTGCAAACGATCGTCGATTTGGGTATAGGGCGTAAAGACTAATCGAACCACTAGTAGCTGGTTCCTGCCGAAGTTTCCTCCTCCGATAGCGAAACTCATATCAGATTTATGTGGTAAAGCGATGATAGAGGCCTTGGTGTTGAAACAACCTTAACCTATTCTCAAACTTTAATATGTAAGAACAAGCGTCACTTCATTGGACCTCTTGGCGATTGAGAGTTTTCTAGTTGGCCCATTTTGGTAAGCAGAACTGGCGACGGGATGAAACCGAACCGTGGTTAAGGTGCCGGAATTCAACGTCTCATCAGAAACTACCACACAAGGTTTATTTCATCTAGCCAGCAGGAACGGTGGCCATTGAAGTCGTGAAATCCGCTAAGGAGTGTGTACCACTCACACCTGCCTAATGAACTAGCCCTGAAAATGGAATGTCGCTTAAAGCGTGATAACTACCCATACCCTCGCTTCGCCGTCAGCGTTGTAGTGACGCGCTGACGAGTAGGCCAGGCGTGGAGGTCCCAGTGAGAAGCCTGTCATTAATGCTGGGTGAAAACGGCCTCTATGCAATCTTGGTGGTAGTAGCAATATTTCCAAGTGAGATCCTTGAAGACTGAGTTAGAAAGGTTCCATGGTAACAGGCAAGTTGGAACATGGGTCCATTCGACCGAAGAGATAGGGAAGCCGTTTCAAATGTACGATTTTTCGTACCGCTATCGTAAAGGGGAATCCGGTTAAATTCCGGACCAGGAGTGGATCTTTTACGGCAACGTACTGAACTTGGAGACACTGGTTGAGCCCCGGGAAGAGTTATCTTTCTCCTAACAGTCTATAACCCTGAAATCATTGTGTCTGGAGCTAGGGTTCATGGCTGGTAGAAGCACAACTCCTCTGTTGTGTGTCCCGTGCGGTTCTCAACATCAGTCCCCCGTGGAAAATCCAGGGAATGAATACCTTTCACACCTGGTCGTCTCAATACCGCAGCAGGTCTCCAAGGGAACAGCCTTATTTGATAGAACAATGTAATGGGAAGGTCGGCAAATAGATCCGTAACTTCGGAAAAGGATTGGCTCTAGGGTTGGGTTGTGTCGGGTCCTTGGTTGGAAGCCTTGGACCTAGACTAGGAACTGTCTATTTGGCAACCGTTGGATGGACTTGGTCAGGAACCTGAGGTGTGATGACCTTGGCTGCCTTTCGGGGCGTCCGGCATATACGCCTTAACAGCCAACTTAAAACTGTACGGACAAGGGGAATCTGCTGTCTAATAAAACATAGCATTGCGATGGCCAAAGTGGGTGTTGACGCAATGTAGATTTCGGCCCAGTGCTCTGAATGTCAAAGTGAATAAATTCAACCAAGCGCGGTAAACGGGAGTAACTATGACTCTCTTAGGTAGCCAAAATCCTGCCTCGTCATCTAATTAGTGACGCCGCATGAATGGATTAACGAGATCCCACTTGTCCTAGCTACTATCTAGCGAAACCACAGCCAAGGGAACGGGCTGGCAGAATCACGGGAAGAAGACCCTGTTGAGCTTGACTCTAGTTGACATTGTGAAAGACATAGAGGTGTAGATAAGTGGGAGCTTCGGCGCCGTTGAAATACGCACTACCTTTATCGTTCTTTTTACTTATTCAATGAGGTCGGGAGCGGGATTAATATTCCCCACCTTTTGGCTCAAGGTCTTTTAACGGCTGATCCGGGGTTGAAGACATTGTCCAGGTTGGGAGTTTGGCTGGGGCGGACCATCTGTTAAACAGATCACGCCGGTGTCCAAGGGGGACTCATCGAGAACAAAATTCTAGTAGAACAAAAGGGTAAAAGTCCCTTGATTTGAGGTTCAGTGTGAATACAAACCATGAAAGTGGTCGTATCGATCCTTTAGTCCCTCGGAATTTGAGGCTAGAGTGCCAGAAAAGTTACCACAAGGGATAACTGGCTTGTTTGGCAGCCAAGCGTTTCATAGCGACTTTGCTTTTTGATACTTCGTATGTCGGCTCTTCCTATCATATACCGAAAGCAGAATTGTCGGTAGCGTTGGATTGTCAATCCACCCACGAATGGAACGTGAGCTTGGTTTAGTAGCCGTCGTGAGCACAGGTTAGTTTTACCCTACTGATGGAGGGTTCATCGTAATAGTATTTAACTTATTACGAGAGTAACCGTTCATTCAGATATTTGGTATTTGTGCGGCCTGTCCGAATCGGGCCATGCGCGAAGCTTAATCATCCTGCTGGATTATTGGCTGGAAAGCCGCTAAGAGGCAGATCCGGGCTAGAACGATGATCTTGATGCTTCCGGTAGAGTTTAATTCCAATCTCTACGAGAACCCAGCACAGGGAACTAGTGTTAAAATAGAGCTTTGCTCGTAAACCAATCGGTGACTCGTTTAACCGTTGCGGAAATGCTGGTTGGGCCTCGTTCTACGATTGTAAAAATTATATGCGCGGGGGTGAATCCGTTGCAGAGACTTGTACTGGAACGGGGTACTGTAGCGGTAGAAGTAGCCTGTTGCTACGATCCGCTAGGGGTTTAAGCCCTTGTTCTAAAGATTTGGTTCAACTAGGTTGAACTCGTCTTTCTTTTCCTAACGAAAATAATCACCTGAGGGCCGGCTCCAGAGAACTTTGAATATGTGAGTGTTCCTGTTCCTTGGAATAGTCACTGGTGATGACTCGCATTCTCTTTCCCCCGTCTTAACACGACCATGAGGAGGGTATAAGAGTTTTGTCCTATTGTTCGCGCAATAGACTCTATAAGTGCACTTGCCAGTGCCATTCAGTCTGACTCTTTATCAATAAGGTCATCAGCAATGAAACTGGACTTTGGAGTTCTCCTTACTTAGTGTCTATTGATGGAGTTCTTTATTGGGGGCGGATCACATTAAACTGGTGAGTTGACTAGTGTTTTAAATTGGACTTGTGTACTATATGAAACACTTCCGACATTCGCAGTTTCTAACTCTAGTTGTTCTCCGTGAATATCGGGGTAACTCCTCCAATACCTAAGTCTTATTCCCGATTCCTCCCTTTGTGATTGTTGAACCCATTGACTCACAAAGCTTGTGGGCCGCCATTAAGGCGCGCTGGGCAAAAGGTTGGTGGGGTCAACACAATGAGAGCTCAATGTGACCTTCCTTTGGATGTCTGACCTTTAATGTAGTGCTTCGGAAATTGAAGTCAGTTTACTGACTACAAAAGTCTAGGTCAAAACCTGGTCACAAGGGTATTGATATCCACTGACCCCCTAGGACTCTGAAAGCACCGCATCCCGTCCGATCCTGCGCAGTTAACCAGAGTGCCGCCCAGTTAGTACCACGGTGGGGGGACCACGCGGGAATCCTGGGTGCTGTGGTTTTTTTTGTAACCAAGTTGGTTGTAAACTTAGTGATGTACAACATGAAAGGACATTACAAAATTTTTTAGTGACCCGTTAACTCGATCACAAATTTAGTGACTATGAAAATGCGAATAGTGATGTTTGAATAAGAAAAAGATCATTACAAATTTAGTGATCATGAAAATGCGATCACAAATTTACTGATCTTGAACATGGAAGATCATTACAAATTTAGTGACTCCGAAAATGGCGCGATAGTGGATGTTTGAATATGAAAGAAAGGGTCATTACAAATTTAGTGACTCCCCCGAAAATGCGATAGTGATGTTGAATTGAAAGGTCATTACAAATTTAGTGACCATGAAAAAATGCGATCAACGAATTTAGTGATGTTGAACATGGGAGGTCTTACAATTTATTGAATAAGAAAGATCATTACAAATTTATTTGACTCCGAAAAGGGCGGTCACTAATTTAGTGATGTTGAGCCATGGAAGGTCTTACAAATTTAGTGATGTTGAATATGAAAGGTCATTACAAATTTAGTGACTTCGAAAATGCGATAGTGATGTTGCACATGGAAGGTCGATTCACAACATTTAGTGGACCATGAAAATGCGATCACTAATTTAGTGATGTTGATCATGGAAGGTCATTACAAATTTAGTGATGTTGAAATAAGAAAGATCATTACAATTTAGTGACCATGGACAATGCGATCACTAATTTAGTGATGTTGAACATGGAAGATCATTACAAATTTAGTGACTCCGAAAACGCGATCACAAAGTTTGTGATGTTACATTGAAAGGTCCTTAGAAATTTAGTAGCCCCGGTTTAACTCGATCATTACAAATTTTAGTGACCATGAAATGCGAAATGAGTGGTAATTTGAATAGAAAGGTGCATTAAAATTTAGTGACTCGGAAAAATCGATAGTGATGCTGAGTAAAAAAAAGATCATCACAAATTAAGTGACTCGGAAATGTGATCACAAGTTTGTGATGCTACATACCAAAGATCATTATAAATTTAATAGCCAGCCCGGTTAACTCGATCATTACAATTTTAGTGACATGTTAATAGAAGTCAGAGTCGAAATAATAGAGTTAAGATAAGCTAGTAAACATTAGTAGAGTCTAAATAGTGATTTGATTTAGTAGACTGTTAGTTCAGGGCAGGCCTTGTAGGCCTTGTATGCGAAATTACTGATGTAGAATAGAGATAGGAATTGTGATCACTGTTAACAGGACTGATGGACTTAGCCAGGCATGCATCACTTTACTGAATCAGAATGTAATGGTTTATTGACTGTGGGAACATGCAAATAGGAGCTAAAAAAATCGGAAGGCAGATGTGTACTTAGCTGTAGAGCTGTTCAAACCCTTGTACTGTATCTGCAAAATAAAACATGGTCCATGTATGTATGGACCTATCCCAAGGATTTGCCATGTGTTTTTTTTTGAGCCAAAATAATCTGACGCGATTTAGGGACAGTGATTTTCACGCCTCGTGCAGAACGGTAACCCGTGGGGAACCTGGGGGGTCATTTCCCTCTTATAGGACAGGGGAAACATAGAAGGTTGTTGAGCACGCCCTCAGGTTTGCTCATGACCTGGACTAATAAGGATATAAATGTAAATGAATATGAGTTACTGTTTCTAATCAAACATGTTTCATTTATTTATTATTCTCAAGTCCAAAAAGGTGGGGCCTGTATGCTGGCGCCTACCTCACAGAGAGGGAACCCCGTTCTGGGGTGCATAGAGTCATCCAGATTAAATGAGGGGAGGGGGGATGATGCCCTCTCTTCTGATAAGGAGGGGAGGAAGTGGTGGGGTAGAGGTTGGTGGAATAGATAAATAGATATGATTGATGAGACAGATTGGTTAGTTAGATAGATATATAACAGACAGACAGACAGACAAACAGTAGTTAGATAGATTAGATAGTCGGACAAACAGGTAGTTAGATATGATAATTAGACAGTTGGTCCAGTCTTGACTATAGATAAATGTAATACATGTAGATGGATATATGAACGCAGTTTTCATTGTTTAGGGCAGGCCTCAAAGCCTATGCAAGTCGGAAAAGTGTCAGTAATTATAGATGGTTAGGTTACTGAGAAGTCAGTCAAGTCGGAATGCCACTAATAAATAGATAGAACTGAAACCATCTATTACAAAGTTCAGAATAATAGATTAACAAGTAAAATAGATATGGAAGGGCTCCACTAAGTCGTTCTTAACCTCAGCATTGAAAGAAGGGTCATTGCAGCACGTCGAACACTGACTGATTTGTTTGATGTTTTAATAGTGACATAGTCATCAGTAACAGTCAGTCAACAGAAACCTGCAAGTCAGACTAATGATCAATTGAATTGTAGCTAGAGCAAACAATGAAAGAGCATCAGTTATTCCTCACTAACGTTTACCATAACATGTGGTGGTGGTATCATTTACCATCAGAAGTCAGTAAGAAAGTCGGACTAGTAGTGTGCATAAATAAACGGTCTCTTTAATAGCCTATAAACTCGAAATATCCTTTTAAAAGCAGTAACATTCAATACAAAGGTGTCAAGAGGAGTCGGAAATGTTAATCACAAAGAAAGATCATTACAAAATTTAGTGACTCCGAAAATGCGGTCACTAATTTAGTGATGTTGAGCATGGGGAGGTCATTACCAAATTTAGTGATGTTGAATAAGAAGATCATACAATTTAGTGACTCCGAAAATGCGGTCACTAAGTTCTAGTGATGTTGAGCATGGAAGGTCATTACAAATTTAGTGATGTTGAATATGAAAAGGTCATACAAATTTAGTGACTCCGACAATGCGATAGTGATGTTGAATATGAAAAGGTCCATTACAAATTTAGTGACCATGAAAATGCGATCACTAATTTAGTGATGTTGAACATGGAAAATCATTACAAATTTAGGACTCCGAAAACGCGATCACAAAGTTTTGTGACTGTTAACATATGAAAGGTCATTAGAATTTAGTAGCGCCCGGTTAACTCGATCATTAACAAATTTAGTGACCATGAAAATGCGATCACTAATTTAGTGATGTTGAGCATGGAAGTCATCTCACAAATTTAGTGATGTTTGAATATGAAAGGTCATTACAAATTTAGTGACTACTTCGCAAATGCGATAGTGGATGTTTGAACATGGAAGGTCATTACAAATTTAGTGACCATGGAAAAAGCGGTCACAATTAATGTGATGTTGGCATATGGTCATTACAAATTTAGTGCCCATGTTGACACGAAACTCGATCATTACAAATTTAGTGACCAGAAAATGCGGTCACTATTTAGTGATGTTGAGTGGAAGGTCATTACAGAATTAGTGATGTTGAATAAGAAAGATCATTACAAAGTATAGTGACCATGAAAAATGCATCACTAATTTAGGAGGTTTGAACATGGAAGATCATTAACAAATTTAGTGACTCCGACAACGCGATCACAAAGTTTGTGATGTTAATGACAGGTCATTAGAAATTTAGTAGCCCGGTTACCGTTTAACTCGATCATTACACAATTTAGTGACCATGAAATGCGCGCTCACTACTTTAGTGATGTTTTGAGCATGGAAGGGTCTTACAATTTAGTGATGATTGAATAAGAAAGATCATTAACAAATTTAATTGACTGAACTGCCGATCACTATTTAGTGATGTTGAACATGTAAGATCAATTACAAATTATTTCGTGTGACTACCGACAACCTATCACAAAGTTTGTGGATGTTACATATGAAGGTCAATTAGAATTTAGTACAAGCCCCCGGTTACGAATCATCACAATTTTATGGACCGTATGAAAATGCTATCACTAATTTAGTGATGTTGAGCATGAGGTCATTACAAATTTATGATGCTGAATAAGAAGATCATTTACAAATTTAGTGACCATAGAAAATGCGATCACTAATTTAGTGATGTTAACAGGACAGATCCTTACAAATTTAGTGACTCCGAAAACGCGATCACAAAGTTTGTGATGTTACATATGAAAGGTCATTAGAAATTTAGTAGCCCGGTTTAACTCGATCATTACAAAATTTAGTGACCATAAAAATGCGATCACTAATTTAGTCGATGTTGAGCATGGAAAGGTTCCTTAAAATTTGATGTTATATTGAAAAGGCTCCTCATTACAATTTAGTGACTTCGAAAATGCGATAGTGATGTTGAACATGGAGTCCATTACAAACAAATTAGTGACCATGAAAATGATTCACGATGTTGAGCATGGAAAGGTCATCATTATTAGTGTGATTTAGTGAGCCTATTAGTGTGTTGAAGGTCATTACAAATTTAGTGATGTTTGTACAAATTTAGTGACCAATAAAATGCAATCACAGGTTGACCATGGATAGAATACAACAATTTAGTGACTCCGAAAAACGATCAGCAAAGATGTTACATATGAAAGGTCATTAGAAATTTAGTCGCCCCGTAGCCCCGGTTAACTCGATCATATACAAATTTATGACCATGAAAATGAGATCCTCTGATTTGAGCACTACAATTTAGTGATGTTGAAATGAGTCATTATCAATTCATGGGAAGTGGGGTCAATTTAGGATGTTGACATGGAAGGTCATTTACAAATTTAGTGATGTTGAATTTTAAGAAAGATAGTGACCATTTATCCGACTCCTGAAATGCGGTCCCTAATTAGTGATGAGCTAATTTAGGATGGTTAAAGGTCATTACAAATTTTAGTGATGTTGAATAAGAAGATCGATTACAATTTAGTGACCATGAAAATGCGATCACTAATTTAGTGATGTTGAACATGGAAGATCATTACAATTTTTAGTGACTCCGAAACCGCGATCACAAAGTTTGTGATGTTACATATGAAAGGTCATTAGAAATTTAGTAGCCCGGTTAACTCGATCATTACAAATTTAGTGACCATGAAAATGCGATCACTAATTTTAGTGATGTTGAGCATGGAAGGTCATTCAAATTTAGTGATGTTGAATGAATAAGAAAGATCATATACAAATTTAGTGAAACTCCGAAAATGCGGTCACTAATTTAGTATGTTGAACATGGAGGTCATTACAAATTTAGTGACTCCGAAAATGCGGTCACTAATTTAGTGATGTTGAGCATGGTGGAAAGGTCATTACAAATTTAGTGATGTTGAATAAGAAAGATCATTACAAATTTAGTGACCATTGAAAAATGCGATCACTAATTAGTGATGTTTGAACATGGAAGATCATTACAAATTTAGTGACTCCGAAAACGCGATCACAAAGTTTTTGTGATGTTACATATGAAAGGTCATTAGAAATTTAGTAGCCCGGTTACTCGATCATTACAAATTTAGTGACGCATGAAAATGCCGATCA
>SZVJ01000045.1:0-7500 GCA_029467805.1 Pleurotus eryngii var. eryngii | reverse complement strand
GGGTCAAAACCTGGTCACAAAGGGTATTGATATCCACGCCATAGGACTCTGAAAGCAACCGCATCCCGTCCGATCTGCGCATTTAAACCAGAGTGCCGCCCAGTTAGTACCACGGTGGGGGAGCCCCACGCGGGAATCCTGGGTGCTGGTGGTTTTTGTACAAAGTTTGGTTGTAACTTAGTGATGTACAACATGAAAGGGACATTACAAATTTATTGACCCGGTTAACTCGATCACAATTTAGTGACTATGAAACATAGCGAATAGTGATGTTGAATAGAAAGATCACTTTACTTGTGATCATGAAAATGCGATCCACAAATTACTGATCTTAACCATGGAAGATCAACAATTTAGTGACTCCGAAAATGTCGATTAGTTGATGTGAATATGAAAGGTCATTACAATGTTAGTGACCACTCCGAACATGCGATATGTGAATTTGACTATGAAAGGTCCTTACAAATTTAGTGACCATGAAAATGCGATCACTAATTTTAGTGATGTGAACATGGAGGTCACTTACAAATTATTTGAAATAAGAAAGATCATTAACAAGATGTTAGTGACTCCGAAAATGCGGTCACTAATTTGTCGTGATGTTGAGCTGGAAGGTCATTACAAACTTTAGTGATGTTGAATATGAAAGGTCATTACAAATTTAGTGACTTCGAAAATGCGATAGTGGAGGTTGAACATGTGTCATTACAAATTTATGACCATTAAAATCGGATCCTAATGAGTTGATGTGTGACCTGAAGGTCATTGCAAATTGTAGTGATGTTGAATAAGACAGATCATACTACAACCTAGGTGTCCATGATTTTACAATTAGTGACTCCGATCAACTAAAATGCGATGTTAACTACCTCGTGTGTTCATATACAACAATTACACATTTACTCCGAAAACGCGATCATCAATTTAGAAGTGACATGTTATATGTTGAGGTTGACGTCAGACTAGTTCAAAGGGTGAATTGAATGTAGGAATTGTGATCACTGTTTAATGGGACTTTCCCCGTACTTAGGAGCATTGGCTTAGCAATTTCAAAGTTGGTAATAGGACCATCCCTAATTTAGCTGAGTTGAAGTGCATGGAAAGAATCCAATTCACAATTAGTGACTTGAATATGATTTGCGATAGTGATGATAGATTATTTTCTAGATCAGTCCACACATATTATTCTGGTCCTTGGGATAGTTAATGGATGTTTTGTGGATCAGAAATAAATTTTTGGGCTCGATCTTCCAATTTTAGTGACTATTTGGAATTCAGAGTCAATAATAGGTTAAGTCCTAGTAACACAATTGATTTGATTACAGCAGTGCGCAGTACTGATTTACGACGAATCAAAATACCACTCTACTACATACATTTCGCATTACTGCCTACTCTACGCCTGTGAACTATCGAGTCTGGTTATGATCTTACGGTTGGTCCTGGAGCGCCGAACTTGTTGTGATCCGATTTAGCACTAATGAATAGTACATCACAAACTATGCCATTTTCCGAGTCACGAAATTTGTGACATGATTCGCAGCATCACTAATGTATTATCGAGTCACTAAATTTGTAATGACCTTTCATACTCACAATTTATATGTTATTCGGAGTGTTCAAATTTGTAATGATCGAGTGGTATGATCCATGCATCATGGTCACTATATTTGTAATGATCCTTATGAATACGATTTATGTCACTTTTGTAAAATTTTATGATGCTCAACATCTATATTGAGCGCATTTGCAGGGCCACGATTTGTAATGACCTGCCATGTGTCAACAATCACTACCGCATGTCGTCCGGGAATGCACTAAATTTGTAGGTTGTGAAGGACCTTTCATATTCAACATCACGAAGATTTGTAATGACCTTCCATGCCTCAACATCACTAAATTAGTGACCGCATTTTCGGATCACTAAATTTGTAAGATCTTTTCTATTCAATCAATTTGTAATGACCTCCCATGTTTTCAACATCACTAAATTAGTGATCGCATTTTCATGGTCACTAAATTTTGTAATGACCGCTTCATATTCAACATCACTATCGCATTTCGGAGTCACTAAATTTTGTAATGACCCTTTCATATTCAACATCACTATCGCATTTTCGGAGTCACAAATTTGTAAATGATCTTCCATGTTCAAGATCAGTAAATTTGTGATCGGCATTTTTCATGATCACTAAATTTGTAATGATCTTTCTTATTCAACATCACTATTCGCATTTTCATAGTCACTAAACTTTGTGATCGAGTTAACCGGGGTCAACTAACCATTTGTTGTAATGTCCTTTCATGTTGTACATCACTAAGTTTACAACCAACCTTTGTACAAAAACCACAGCACCCAGGATTCCCGCGTGGTCCCCCCACCGTGGTACTAACTGGGCGGCGCTCTGGTTTAACTGCGCAGATCGGACGGGATGCGGTGCTTTTCAGAGTCCTATGGCCGTGGGAGCTCAATACCCTTTGTGACCAGTTTTGACCTAGACTTTGTAGTTCCAGTAACTGACTTCAGTTTCCGAGCACTTCATTAAAGGTCAGACATCCAAGGAAGGTCACATTGGAGCTCTCATTGTGTTGACCCCCACCTTTTGCCCAGCGCACTTAATGGCGGCCCACAAGCTTTGTGAGTCAATGGGTTCAACATCACAAGGGGGAATATGACATTAGGTATTGGAGGAGTACCCCGAATCACGGAGAACCACTAGAGTTAGAAACTGCGAATTTAGGAAGTGTTTTCATCCGTACACAAGTCCAATTTAAACACAGTCCAACGCACCAGGTGTTAATGTGATCCTCCCCCATAAAGACTCCATCAATAGACACTCAGTAATGAGAACTCCAAAGTCAGTTTCATTGGCTTGATGCCTTATTGATAAAGAAGTCAGACGAATGGCACTGGCAAGTGCACTTTTAGAGTCTATTGCGCGAACAATAGACAACTCTTATACCTCCTCATGGTCTGTGTAAGACGGGGAAGAGAATGCGAGTCATCACAGTGACTATTCCAAGGAACAGAACACTCACATATTCAGAGTTCCTCTGGAGCCGGCCCTCAGGTATTTATTCCGTTAGGAAAAAGAAGAGTTCAACCTAGTTGAACAAATCTTAGAACAAGGGCTAACCTCAGCGGATCGTAGGCAACAAGGCTACTCTACCGCTTACAGTACCCCGTTCCCATTCAAGTCGTCTGGCAAAGGAATTCACCCCCGCGCATATAATTATTACAATTTCGTAGACGAGCCAACCCACATTCCGCAAGGTTAACCGAGTCCCACCTGATTTGGTTTACGAGCAAGCTCTATTTTTACACTAGTTTACATGTGCGGGACCAACATCATCGTTTCAAAAACAGAGGAAAATAGCACGGATTCTGACTTTAGAGGCGTTCATCCATAATCCAGCGAGATAGCTTCGCGCCATTGCCCGATCGGACAGGCGCAAATACCACAATATCTGAATGAAACGGTTCCTCTCGTACTAAGTTTCAATTACTATTACGATTGACCCTCCATCATTAGGGAAAACTAACCCTGTCTCACGACGGTCTAAACCCAGCTCACGTTCCCTATTAGGGGGGTGACAACAATACGCTTACCGAATTCTGGCGTCGGAGGATAGTAAGAGCCGACATCGAAGGATCAAAAAAGCACGGCGCGATAACGCGTGGCTGCCACAAGCCCGTTATCCCTTGGGAACGGTTTCTGCACCCTCTAGCCCTCAAATGCAGGGGCCGGAAAGAAGCGGATAGGCCACACTTTCATCGGTTTGCATTCACACTGAAAATCAATCAGGGGAACTTTTACACCCTTTTGTTCTACCGAGGATTTCGGTTCTCATGATCCCCCTGAGGACACCCTGGCGTTAGAGGGTAACAAGGTGCCGCCCGCCAACTCCCACCTGACAATGTCTTCACCCCGATCAGCCTGTGAAAAGACCTTGAAGCCAAACGGGGGGGGGACGATGATCTCCACGCCGCCGCATTGAAGAAGGAAAAAGACGATAAAGGGGTGGTGGATTGGTCACGCGCCGGGCTCCACTGAGTCTACACCCGCTAGGTCTGGGCACATGTCAACTGGAGTCAAGCGCAACAGTGTCGGCGTTGCCCCGCTGAGTCGCCAGTGCCCGTTCCCTCTGGCGGTGGTTTTTCGCTAGAATAGTAAATAGGGCGTGGGAATCTCGTAATCCATTCATGCGCGTCCACTAATTAGATGACGAGGCATTTGGCTACCTTAAGAGAGTCATATTTCCTCCCTCCTGTTTACCGCGCTTGGTTGAATTTCTTCACTTTGACATTCAGATCACTGGCAGAAATCACAGTGCGTCAACACCACTTTCTGGCCATCGCAATGCTATGTTTTAATTAGACAGTCAGATTCCCCTTGTCCTACCCTGTTCTAAGTGGTTGTATCAAGCGTATGCCGGACGCCCCGAAGGGCGCCAAGGTCATCCACAGCCCGGTCCTTACCAATCCATCCAAGTTGCCCATATACAGTCCTAGTCTGGTCCCAAGCTTCCAACCTGCCCGACGCACCCAACCTTAGAGCCAATCCTTTTCCCGAAGTTACGATCTATTTTGCCACTTCCCTTAGCTACATTTTCTATCACTAGAGGCTGTTCACCTGGGATACCTGCTGCGGTTATGAGTACGACCATGTGTGAAAGTTATTCATTCCCTTGGATTTTCACGGACTTTTGAGAAGCACCGGACACAACAGAGGAGTATGTGCTCTACCAGCCATTGAACCCTAGCTCCAGACAACTGATTTCAGGGTGATAGACTGGTTAAGATTAAAGATCACTCTTCCCGGGGCTCCATCCATGTCGCCAAGTTCAGTTACGTTGCCGTTAAAGATCCACATCCTGGGTTCCGAATTTTTTAACCTAATTCCCTTTCGAGAGCGGTCGAAAATCCGTACCTTTGAAATGGAGCTTCCCTTCTCTTAGGATCGACTGACCCATGTCCAACGGCTGTACCATGGAACCTTTCTCCCACTTCGTCTTCAAGGATCTCACGTGATTTGCTACTACCACCAAGATCTGCACTAGAGGCCGTTTCACCCAGCATCACTGCAAGGCTTCTTCCACTGACCTCCCAACGCCTGCCTACTCGTCCGCTCGTCACTACAAGTGACGGCCGAGGTATGGGTATCACGCTTACGCGACCCATCCATTTTCATGGCTAGTTCATTCGGCAGGTGAGTTGTGGACACACTCCGTAGCGATTCCGACTTCCCTGGCCACCGTCCGCTGTCTAGATGACTAACACCTTTTGTGGTGTCTGATGAGCGTGAATTCCGGCACCTTAAGCCTCGCGTTCGGTTCATCCGCATCGCCAGTTCGGTGCTGGTACCAAAAATGGCCCACTAGGGAACTCTCAGATCTCCAGCGGTCCTAATTCAGTGACGGCTTGTTCTTATCATACTCTTAAAGTTTGAGAATTTAGGTTAAGGTTGTTTCAACCCCGGGGGAGGCCTCGAATGCTCGGTTCGGGGGGGGCTTTACCACATAATCTGATATGAGTTCTGCTATCCTGAGGGAACTTCGGTCAGGAGACGGAACTGGACTTATATTGGGGGGCCGGTGTGGGGCTGAGAGGATTAGGGTGGCGGTGTGTGGCGGCGCCCTATCCCAAATTCGACGATCGATTTGCACGCGTGGGGGTCATAATCGCTACGATCCTCCACCGAGTTTTCCTCTGGGGGCTTCGCCCTATTCCGGCATATTCACCATCTTCGGTCCCAACATACATGCTCTCCCCCACCGCATATCCGTCCGTCAACTTCGGGTATGGGGCGTCGTGCTCCCCATTACAGGGGTCCCAACTTTCACTTTCATTACGCGCTCTGGTTTTCCACCCAAAACTCGCAGGCATGTTAGACCCGTGGCCGGTTTTTCAAGAGCGGGTCGATAAGCATTTTGCCAGCATCTAAGACTCCTTGCGCCGCTGAGTTCCCTCAGTCCCAGCCACTGTATCTGATCAAAGCTATAACCACCCGAAGGTTTCGCCACATTTCTCTGACCTTTATCCATCCCCCAAAACTTGATGCGGACCCTCCAACCAGGAGCTCGGCTCACAAAAGTAAGGTTGATCCCTGGCAGACGCGACTGACTTCAGCGTTCCCTTTCAACAATTTCACGTACTTTTTTAACTCTCTTTCCAAGTTCTTTTCATCTTTCCCTCACGTGTACTTGGTCGCTATCGTCCTCTCTTCCAATATTTAGCGTTTAGATGGAATTTACCACCCATTTTGAGTGCATTCCCCAACCACTCGACTCTTTGAAGAAGTTGCATCACAAAGCCTGATAGTCCGTGTCAAAGACGGATTCCACCCTCTATGACGCCCCATTCCATGGGGACCTTGTATCACGGTCCAGCGCGGATAACACTTCTCTAGATGTACAACTGCGGTCACTCGGCCAAAGACCACCAATTTTAAATTTGAGCTTTTCCCCTGCACTCGCATTATAGGGGAATCCTTTTAGTTTTTCTTTTTCCTCCGCTTATTGATATGCTTAAGTTCAGTCGGGTAGTCCCTACCTGAGTTGAGCGTTCCAATCTGTTCAATTGTCCTTGCGGACGGTTTAGAGCCAGACTCTAGTCCATGCGTGCTATTGATGAGTGATAGGTATCACATCATGCGCAGAGGCAATGAGAAGTCCGCTAATGCATTTAAGAGGAGCCGAACCTAGTCAGGCCAGCAGCCCCCAACAATCCACAACAGCACAATTGGAAAAACAGAGTGAGTTTAAATTTAATGACATCAAACAGGCATCCCCTCGATACCAGGGCTGCAAGGTTGCGTTTCAAAGATCTCGATGATTCACTGAAATTCTGCAATTCCATTACCTTACTCGCATTTCGCTGCGTTTCTTCATCGATGCGATAGCCAAGAGAGTGCCCGTTTCTGTTGCCAAAGTTTATTGTGTATGGTTAATGAGCGCACAAGCACCCGTTAAATGACATTCGTAACCATACAGTTGGGGGGTTATAATGTAAAAGACTGCGTAGTCACACCGGAGAGCCTTTTCATCCCAGCAAACCAAGTCTTCGCTTAAACGTGGCCTTGGAGAGACGAGCTTGCCTCTCCAGCTCATTCAAAAGTTCAAGAGTGTTGAAAGACGAGTGAAAGCGTGCCAATTCCCCTGAGGCCAGCAACAACCTCCACTAAGTGAACTCTCATTATCATCCTTCCGCAGGTTCACCTACGGAACCTTGTTTACGACTTTTATACCTTCCGTCTAAATTGACACCCGCAAGTTTGATCAACTTCTCACAATAAGTGTGCCCGTCGCCGGCCATCCCAAAGACCAACTCCGAGACCTCACTACGCCCTTCAACGGTATTACGCGACGGGCGGGGTGGTACAGGGCCGGGCTATCAACGCGAGCTATATGCTCACGCGATACTAGGTATCCTCGGTTTGAAAGAGCAATAATTGCAATGCTTCTATCCCCAGCAACCCGACAGAGTTTCCAAATTACCCA